>JAFVLL020034698.1:0-11620 GCA_021397915.2 Tor tambroides
GCTGTGAGATATGTAATCACGGAGCATACTGGGAAGCTGTGCATGCAAACCCGGGCTGGAGAAACCGCCTGAAGACTGCCAGCGTATATGGCCACATCTCGCAATAACTAAATGTAGCCTTTACCTAAACTTTGCCTAAGGCTTCTCGTCTTAGTCAATCAATAAGCAACTTTTCACAGCATGTACAGCGGTCGTACCGAGAGCTCGCTTCAAACGCGCCGGCTCCAGAGGAACCTAAGGCGGTGGGCACACGGGATCCATATCAAGGAGGTCCGGATCGCACACAAAGATCGGACCTGGGCAGGGGGCAGACCTTTCCTGGTGAAGAATTAGCGATGAGACCGGCCTCTCGCAGTGCAAGAGGTGGATCAAACTGCAAGGCAGAAGATGATAGATTAAATTTTCAGCCAACAAAGTGCAAACTAACTCCATCGCTTCGAAACATTGCTCATACTGGCCCTAGACGCCTGCCTTAGGAGGACTAATCCAAAGAGAACTCTTAGCACAACTTGTTTCAACCATGTACGAAGTGAGAATGATGCAAAAGCAGTGAAATAAATAAATTCAAAATACTTATATGCTGTAATATATTAAAAAAAGAAGACACAGAGCTGCATTTTAAAAACGAGCACATGGCCTCCTATTTTCAGATGGTATCTGCTCATATTGTCCTCCTGCATTTTTGCTTCTTTCTACCTTTCTTGTCTTCCCAATGTTTCTTTAGTGCTCGCATTAAGGTTGACTTGCCCCAAGGAAATGCAGAGGTACTCAGTATACTCTTATTCCATTAGGAGGTATACTGTCTGCTTCACTGCACACAAGAAAGACTGCTCCGTTTTCCTGGTGTGACAAACCAGAGCTAATACAATAACAAATGCTGTGACATCAATAATGAATTTTGGTGCTTTTCTTTAGGGATGCAGAGGAGTGGAAGTATTTGTACGACCCTGGAAAGTCAATACAGAGATGGGGACCGTATTTTGTGAAAAACTTTATCAGCGTGGCTCTGCAAAAGTCTCCAAACAATTCATTAAAGCACATTGGAGGTGGCTTCCCAAAGTCCTCCTTTGTAAAACCCGATAAAGCAGGGGACTTAATTAAAAACTCATTATGTTAGAGATGTTTTGCAGTGTCTTTTGAGAAAGCGTGCCGCACATCTCTGTCATGTGCTGTACGGGCTGCGACGGAGAGATGCACACGCAGACACAAAGATGCTCAGAGATTCTCGCACCCACTTGAGCACTCCGTGGTGTAAGAGCTAAGGATGCTGCTGTGCTTTCTATGGTCAGGCTGGTTCTTCCGAGCTATAGAGGAGTACTGTAGTGTAGATATGGTGCCAGATGCATGTTTAGGGTATCTATTTAATATAAGGATGGCAGATATGAATTTAGCTCCAGTATTTCGTTACAACGGCCAGCATGATTTTGAGTGACTAAGGTAGAGGAATGGAATTATTTCTGAAGCAGGAGTACACTTATAACCATTGAAAAAGTAAGTTTTTCAGTGCTATTGGACAAAATATCAGCTCACGGTCTAGCTTATTGTTCAGTTATGCATTTTTAATGTAAGAGTGGACCCGAACATTTTAACTTGAATGTGCAAGACGACTTGCGTCAGTCGCTTCCCGTTATTTTAGCTGTACCTGGTATGCTGCCTAAAGTGTTGCAAACTAATATGTTATTGTATTATTTTAATTCATTATCATAGTCATAAACAGTGCTTGTGGTAATGCAGTACAAGTTATGTAATCAGATTACTTTTTGCAAGTAACTAGTACTAGTTGAATTTACATGAAAATCATGTATCATATACAGCATATGTGTGTGTAAATGAACAAACGAGCAAGCTCAGCCCAGATGAGATAAAAATAAAAATAATAATAATGCTAAGGTAACATAACACATCACTTTCCATAAAAAAGTAACTAAGTATAGCTATTAGCTACTTTTTAGGGAGTAACAAAATTTTGTAATGCATTACTTTTAAAAGTAACTTTCCTCAACACTGATCATAAACACACAAATGTCATTTACTTTACATTGTTGTTTTTCCAGTTATTTATCTATAGTAGCTAATGAATCAGAAGTTGCACACTTTATCAGGAAATAGCTTATTTATGTGTTAAAAAAAATAAAGTTGATAGTGTTCAGCAAACCCTTCTCACTCCAAAGCCATCAAAAACAAGCATGGTCAAGTAGCTTTAGCATAACTTTTAAGACTCTGTATCAACAAACTAGGAACTGCATTGCTTTCAATGAGAAGCCTTTGCACAGATGTGAATTGCATAGGAATTTTATGATCATAACGTGATATATTGGGGTATGACTTTGTCATTATGACATATATTGGGGTATGATTTCAGCAGCAACAAAAAGTGTATGTACATTGCACTATTTAGTCCGTTTTGTGCATCTAACCTGACCCCCACCATTAAACCTAACCATTTGTCAATACAAAATAATATAAAACACATGATATAACAGATTATTCAAATATTACAAATATTCCAAGTCTTCTGAGGCTAAATGATTGCGTTGTGTTACGAACAGACCCCAAAGCGATCAATGTTTCCATTCGCCATAATGCTCCAAATCCTGAAGAATCGTTACATCAGCTTTGATTGTGAAATGTCATTGGTTATTGCATGTCAGATTTATCTTTTGAATGAGACGTGACTGCATTCACAGAGCGGGATCATTTTCGGCAATGAAGACTCTAAGTTTCACTCTCATTCTCCCAATATTATATGGCTTCAGAAGACTTGAAATTCAACACAATGCATTTGTAATACTTCTATACTGTGTTTTGGCCACTTTTTACAATACATTACTGTTACTGTACATTTATCTACCTGTTACGTGTGTTATATTGCTTATACTGTACTTGTCAGATATTTGGAAACATTACAATTTTTATATTTTTTAATGAAGTCTCACCAAGTCTGACTTTATGTGCTCAAAAATACAGAAAAAAACAAAAACACTAATATTCTGAAATAGTATTACAATTTAAAAGAGGTGTTTTATATTGTAATATATTGTAAAATGTAATTTATTCCTGTGATCGAAGCTGAATTTTCAGCATCATTATTCCAGTCTTCAGTGTCACATGATCCTTCAGAAATCATTCTAATATGCTGATTCGCTGCTCAAGAAATATTTCTGATTATTATAAATGTTGAAACCAGTTGTGCTGCATCATATTTATGCAGAAACCATGATATACTACCATTCAAATGCTTGGGACATGTATGTATGTAACCTTTATAACATTTATAATGTTACATAAGAATCATCATAGAATCCTGAAAAATGCTTCCATGAAATATTATGCAGCAAAACCTGTTTTTAACATTAATACCATTATTAATAACAGATCTCCTATAATTACTAAGCATTAGAATGGTTTATTAGAATTATTTCTGCAGAATCATGTGACACTGAATAATATGCCTATATAGCGATGCCTAGGAGTAAATTTAGCATCTTAAAGTTACATGCAAGACATTTGACCATGCTTTAATTTTTGACACCTTTGGAGTGAGAAGATTTTTTTTTTTCTTATCCATTCTTTGCTGCATGGAGATTTTTTTCCTGCATTTATGATGGCGAGGTGCTCATGAAAGGTGTCTGTGGTACTGATGAAGATTTGCCACCATCGGCCGTGTTGTCGCTATAACCGGCGCTGTCATGTTCCCTCTCTTTCTCTTTTCCTCTTTCATCCTGCTCTCATGTTCCTCTTCTCTCCCACCTTTGTGATTAGAGTACTTCCTCATGTTTTACAGAGCGTGTGTGCTTCCCACTGAAGGCGTATTTATCATTCTTGCCCTCTATCTTCCTCACCCACTTCAAGGCAGTGTAACCCATTTGAATATCAAGGCTACTATTGACAATGGAGAGACACTTGAGAGCACAAAAAAACCTCCAGCCGGCTTCAAGGGCCAAGGAGGAGAAGAGGGGTCTGACAGCGGTAAGGAGCTCTCACCGTACACGCAGCTAAACAAAGCTACAGTCAGGGGAGGCAGAGCACTCACACACAAACACACAAAGACCGCCAGGGGAATACACACCTGGGAATGGTGGGAGGAAAAGAGGAAAACATACTCTATCATCCGTTACAACAGAGAGAAGGAAACCTGTGCTTCGGATGCTAGACTCCACCTGGGCTCTCATAGAACTGTAACAGGAAAAAAAAATTACAGTGAACCCATGGTTCTTGATTTATATATCAATATCACTTTATATATTTATATATACATCTCCATATAAAGACAACATATATAGATGTTTTGGGTTGGTTTCTTATGCGCAGTTAGGGTGCATTTATTTGATTTAAAAACTACAGTAAAAACAGTAAAATTGCGCGCATGACATCAACCTTGCGCAAACTCATGTTTTTGTAGTTTACACAGAGACGATAATAGTATCGTTTTCAAAAACTTGCACTTTGAAAACCGTTTTCAAAAGTTTGCCATTGTCATGTAAATGAACAAACAAAACTTTTGTGTAAAAATATAAATAAATAATAAAAACGGTTGTGTAAATGCCCCCAATGTGACAGTATGCTCAGAAAACATTTCTTATTAATATTTACGCTGATTAGTGCTTAATATTGTAGTGAAAACCATTATATGATTTTTTTTTTAAAATTTTTTTAAATTTTTTATATATATACAGGATTATTTGATGTACGGAAAAAAATACAGCATCATTTGCATCATCTTGCTGAAAAAAAAAATATTAATGTCTTAAGTTAAAAAGTAAAACATAAGGGGTTGTTTATAAAGATATAAAATACTCAATTCTTGTCATGTTAATCACCGTTCTAAATTAAATTAACATATAGACAGATAATGGGCAATAATCATGAATTTAATCATGAGAAACAGTACAGTATTAAAGAGGTCGTGAACTGAGAAACCAAAATTCCCTTGATCTTTTGACATATAAGAGGTCATTGTACTATAAACACATCCTGTAAGTTTCAAAACTCAAATCTTTGTCGTTACTCTATAAACAGCCTATATTGAAGGCAGTCTGCCAAAACCACAGCTTGTGGAATGTTCTACTGTATGATGTAATAGTGTGGATAAGCACCACCTCTGCAGAAGAAGATCCACATCACTGCCTGTTTAGCCCCGCCCACCGATTCACGCATGTAGTGGAGAGAGGCGAACGAGTAGGTCTACGCAGAAACAAAACGATAAAGATTGCTCTGAAGACAGCAAGATGCTGTGCAGTACCAAGCTGTGGAAATCCCATATCCCTTCTGACCCCAATGTTAGCAAAGAGTGAATGGACTTTATTCTTAATGAAGATCCAGACTGCATCAGTAAGAACTTGGCCTTTTGTTCACTTCATTTTAACACGGATTCGTTTACAAAGAAGGCACAAATCAACGCAGGATTTTCAAAATGATTGAATCTAAAAGACAATGCTGTGCGACTTTGTTGGATACGACAGTCATGTCGCAACACAAGTGTGAATAACTGTTTTTATTATGTGATCACTATTTCTTTGTCTGTTAAACAGATCGTTTGATATACTGAGTATGTATACAGCTTTAACCTAAATCACTGCAGTGTCCATCTGTGAAGGACGTAGACTGTCAAACATACACAAGACAATCATAGCAGTGGGCGTTTACTTCCGAGTCTACAATCCGCCACGCCTATTCAAACAGTGCGTTCTGATGAGGGGGGTCAAAAACAGGACAGAAAATAGCCTATTGCTTCTAAATTATGGTGTTTTTGATGTAAAAACCTTGATAACATTATAAGTGGACCTCAGAGAACAGTACAAAAAAATAAAAAAATAAAACCCGGAGCCAGTTCATGACCCCTTTATAGGTTGGATCAATGCTGGTTTACATATCAGCTTCCTTGGAAAATTCGCTCACAGACGATTAACCTCCTTGAGCAAAACTGAACATGAACAAGAGCAAAGGGCATTTCTGTTTGCCTTAAAAGCTGCTGTTGGCCACACCCACTTTTTGCTGTTTACCCTGAACTAGGATTGTCACAGACGGGATATGTCAGGACACATTTCAGCATTATCTGTCAGGTACTAGGGACATTTTATGCCATCTTTTACTTTTATTCCATCCTACACCATCTAGGTTTGTTTTGAACAAGGTTTTAGATGGTTTTCGAATAGTCGCTGATTCTCTCACAGCTGTGGTTAAGTGTATGTGAGATGTATTGCTTCCCGCAGTCCATTGTACTGGTGTTTAGCCGAACGGATTTCAGACAAACTAAGAGGATATCCGTGAGAGACAACCTCGATGGAGAATTGCACCCTCAGTGCTGAGAGGAGGGGATTGAAGCGGGGCTTTGTAACCCGCTGATCACCGGTTTTCCCAGCACCTGCTGTTTCCTTTGTGAGAGGTAGAGAGTGAGCGAGAGAGATGCTTAATAGATTGCAAAGCTGAAAACATCCTCTCTCCGGCTGTGATGCTGAGGATTACCAACACGTACAGTGAACACACACGACATCTCTCTCTCGTTCTTATCTAAATCTTCTTTAAATCCCAAATTGCTTGTCAAAGGGATAAAATTAGAAAGCAAAACACAGGGACTGGAAAACCAGATTGCATGCTGTTTGCACCTGGATGCAGCAATTAAAGCTCTGATGACAGAAGAGGATGTGTTCTAATGTGGCCTATCAGCGCTTTCACACATAGATTAGTCTCTTCTGTCTGCGTGCCGCTTGTGATCTGACTGCCATTCCGTTACAGGCATTCGATGCTCGTGATCTGAAGCTCTGGATGCACATCAATACGGCAGACATACCTTACAGACAGCCTGGCAGACTGCAAACGTGTGGCAGAAGAATCGGCATCTCTAGAGGTGCACATGAGGTGCCATATGCCCCGCGACACATGCTACTGTAGGCACATGGATACATAACGGCATGCACAACTGCACACGCTCGCATTTAAATGGGCTGAAGGTGAAATGGCACAAATTTATTCAGAGCTACACTGTAAATGTGGGCATTATCACTTCTTTCTTAACCAATAATCCGTTAAAGAGACAGTTCACCTAAAAATAAATAAATAAATAAATAAAAATACATTTTTTTAATGCAAATTAATCGTTTAATAAGGTTTGACCCCAACTTCTTCCCGTCATCGCAGCGAGGAAGGTTATCTATTATTGTGTGATAAGGGTACAGCGAACCAGTGTTGCCAGGATTGCGGCACAATTGGGCTATTTTGGAAATGCAGTCACTGGAAAAATTACAGAGCTGTGGGTTGCGGTTTTTTGGGCTACATTTATAATGTACCGCAGCCGCCCAAAGTGTATACAGACAAATAAAACACACACACACACACACACACACACTTACTTCATTGATTTCTATCCCAAATTGCATTGACTGCTCTAAAATATGAGACACAAATATTTCAGGAATATTTTAGGACACATAATAGGACCACATGCTTATTTGATAACTGTTTTATTTCCGATTTGGGTTTATGCATATGCTTTATTTCTTAAAATTAACTGTTTTTTTATGTATTGTTAGATGCCAGTGTTTCCTGTTGTAGCTATGCAAGGATTGGAATTGAAAAAACAGTATCATAAATATAAACTATATCTTATGATTTTAAATCTGTATTTAACCTCAGAACAATCTCAAAGAAGAGGTGCTAAAGTCAGATTTTGTGGTTGCTGTGCTTTAAAATGAAATTATTATTATAATCTTAATTCACGTGAAGAAGGATTTTGAAAGTCTGACAGTAATCAGTGTCGAGCACTACTGTAATGTTAACTCGGCCTGCTTTAAATGTTTTAAAATGATCAACAGTTGAAAACATTTGTTAGAAATTTAGAAAAGTAATCAAATGTAATAAGTTACATTACTTTAATAAAGTAATTGAATTTCACTACGTGTTGCATTTTAAATAGGGTAACTTGTAAACTGTAACCTTTTGCATTTCCAGAGTAACTTTCCCAACACTGGCTACATATGATTCAGTCATATGTATATATACTTCATCACAACACTTTCATAATATTGTTCTATTGTTCAGCTTTACAGAGCATTTCACCAAAAATGAAGCATTTACATTAATTTCTCCACCCTCCTATTTCCAAATAGATGGAAACATTTTGGAATAGATTCTGCTCTTTTCCATGCAGTGAAAGTGAATGGTGACCATAGCTGTGAAGCAAGATTAATGATAACTATTTAAAATATTGTTTTGGTCAGTTTTTAAAGTTATCATATTCCTTCAAATGACTATCCCTTTAATATCCCCAGTAAGCATGCCAATGGCAACAATGGCAAGGAAAAAGAATGCATTTGAGTTTGTCTTGACAAACGCTATTAGTGGACCTCAGGGGGAATAAAAGTGATAAAAAAATGTACGGTGCGACCACTTTAATAAGTGCTGCGCAAGTGTATTGTTGTAGCTAATCTATTCTGTGTACTCACAGCGCTCAGGGAGAGTCCGGCGGCTCCGGTGGAATCATCTCACCGCTCTGGGGAATTTCCTCAGAGAATTTCCTCCTAAACAGCCCATTTGCGTGACACTAGAAAGGCAAACAAAATTGTTTAAACCCTTTATTTGCATTTGCACCCTCACTTCCCCCCTTTTTTTATTTTTTTTATTAGGACCGGGATTCTCACTATACGGTTAAGCATTATTACTGCACAAGCTTGCCTAGCAGAGAGCAGTAAATTATAAAGCCTGTATTTCTCAGACAAAGAAATGCATTTCTCCTGCATTAGTATGCTGCTCAGTATGGAGACGCTATTTGTTGTCTCCGTTCTCTCTGATAGTTGCAAAGGAAACACATTTGCCTCCATTAAAATGTGGAAGGTGTCGGTAATGAACCTCCTTTGCCGTCTGTCTGCACTTATAAGTTTAGTTACCATGTGCAGGAAATAATACAATCATGTGATCCCCTGTCAGTTGTGCTTGTAAATGATTGTTTTATGTCTTTTAAACCTTTACAATGTTCTGGAAAAGGCAGCCAAAGCCAAGCGTTTAACATAAAAATGTGTCCTTTAGGGACACGTTGCTTTACTACACTTTCCAAAAATAC
This sequence comes from Tor tambroides, assembly GCA_021397915.2. Classification (NCBI taxonomy): domain Eukaryota; kingdom Metazoa; phylum Chordata; class Actinopteri; order Cypriniformes; family Cyprinidae; genus Tor; species Tor tambroides. The sequence goes on from JAFVLL020034698.1 coordinate 9,056, forward strand.
AATTAAGCCTGCATATTTGATTTTGGCTGGTGATCCCAGAGTCCCGTTTCAGAAATTAAATTATAGATGGGTTGTTAATTAGTAATAAACAATAAAAAGAACTTGAAAGAATGGAGAAAATTAAATCTCACCAGGCAATATTGAGACGCTACGAAAATAGAAGCAATCCACTTTTCACCTGGAGGGAATTATCTCGCCTCGCCATAATTGGCAGGAGAAAAACAAAAAATCAAATCGATATTTAGATATCAAAGCTTGCCGGATTCATCAACATCTTTTTGCATAACCTCCCGTTCGACCGATGGCGGCCCTGCTCGGGCGTAATGGGGTCTGGGTTAAGACGAGGAGGAGGAGGAGGAGGAAGAGCATAGATTTTTCGCTCTTCTCATCTTGCTTCATGATGTATTCATTTGGCTCGTTACATAAAAGACTCGCAATGCCCAGAGCTGATTTGTAAGAAAGCCTTTGAGAGCTAAATATACATATGGAAAAATAAGCAGTACAAATATGCAAGACAATATCACCCCTATAACATCTGTTTGGTTATAAATAGTCAAATCATATTTCAGATTCTCATTAAGGTGAGTTGATGCTATGAGCCCAAGAGCATTGCTTTAATATTTAATGCCTTTCTAAATTATTGAGCATGTTTGTAATGATCCTGTATACAAACTGGTACCGGTATGTATGTAAATATGTGTAACAGTGAATGTGCATGGAAATAACACGCATGTGCTTCTCTGTCTGACCTGTGCTATTAATAATACATACAGTAGGTAACTCAGCTTAATTTATGCTTGATTTTTTGCAAATGTGCTAATTGCAACGTGACCTAACCGACCACTGCGTCATCCAATATGCGGTATGATATAGCCACTATAAAATAAATAACAGGAAATTTGCTTGCAGTGAGATTTCTCAAGATTCGTGACCTCTGGAATTAACCTATCGAAGCTGAACTCCTTTCGCGGAGGCATATGCAAAGTAAACATAATTAGAAATCATTTTAAAGTAATTGCACTTAAGAGACATAAATGCATCTAGTCAAGTTTACCCTCTTTTTTATTCAAAAAACACAAACAGTGCTCATTAGTGGACTAATAATTATTCTCCCATCTTTGACCAGTTTCATCAGAGACTACTGGAACCTATTTTACACTAATTAACTCTAAAGACATGAAGCTTTTAAAATGTTGAAGTGATTAGCTGAGAGTACAGCAAAGCTTTTGAGTGGAGTGATCCTCAGAGCACAATCAAGATCACGGTGAATACTGAAGAACCACTGTGGTAGCCTATATATACACAGTATATATATGACTTGCTGTATACCGAACGTATTCACAATGAAAAAACTTCTAATGAGGCATCAACGTTCAGCTTCTGTACTAAAGAAAAAACTCTCTCCTTTTAAATGGCCATAAACAGCCGCCTTTATAGTCTCTAGCTCCTCCCCTAGGAATGAAGCATGGATATAAACTAATTAAAGGAGGCAAAGCAATTACGCTGCGAATAAACAGAAGCAATGGCATACATTATTTATGGAGACATTCACTGGCAAAACATATTGATAAAATAAGACTTCTAAACAACAAAAACAAGAAAAATCACACTCCTGTTGTTCCTGCTGCAACACAACCTGGTGCCACAAATATATGTTGAATTATTTTCCGCTATTGGCTGAAGGAAATGAAAACCTGGCAGAACGTTTGTTAATTTGATGAAGTTAGTTTGTTTAGAATGTCAATGTGACGAGTGTAAAAATACTGCATCATTATGATGTGAAAATACATCCGGTATGAATCAGTATCATGAAAATTGGTCTGAATATACACGGCAACACATGCAAAACTGCTGGCCAGCATATGTAAGTGTGCATTTGTGCTTCATCATATATCACTCACTCGTGCAGACTTTAGGAAGGTCATTAGGTCAATCACTGTAAACACTACTGATATGCATCCTTTCAACTGTGCAGTATTTTGTGTAATTAAGTGGAATGGCTCTATGTCGTTTTGTTCAGTTTCAATTGAACTAATAGATATCAACATACTTCCCCAGCTGATTAATCACTACAATACATTTATGCATTTAGCAGACACTTTTATCCAAAGCGACTTACATTGCATTCAAGTTACAGTTTACACATTTTTATCAGCTCTTGCTTTCCCTGGGAATCAAACCCATGATCTTGGCGTTGCTAGCGCCATGCTCTACTATTTGAGCTACAGGAAAGCCTTGAGCAATTTGACAGAGCAAGCTTTGATACTCCGGTACCTTCTACCTGATGGCAGGAGCTGGAAGAGGTTGTGAGAGGGATGGGTGGGGTCCTTCACGATGCTGGAGGCCTTGCTGGAGCATTGTGCAAGGAAAATGTCCAGGATGGAGGGGAATAAGACAATTGTTTTGTATAACGATATTTCTGAAATGTTGTTTAAATATTCAGATGAGGCATTATCTAATTAAATATGCATGCAATTACATATGATGTAGTGACGTGACGTTGGTGGTCCAGGTGAGATCCTCTGTGATGTGCACCCCCAGGAATTTAGTGAGAGTCGGCAGCAC
>JAFVLL020034699.1:0-58058 GCA_021397915.2 Tor tambroides
CTTGCTTTAAAGGGGCTTTTTTTTTATTGATTAGCCACAGTCATGTAAAATTAATGGATGCATTTTTTTTTTTTTTTTGTAAAAAAAAAAAAAGTCTGCTTTTAGCTGACAAGCAGCACACAAAATGCTCATGATGTGGAATTTATCTGTTTATTTACCTGTGTGAAGTGCATCAGAGTGTGACTCTGTGAGTGTGCGTGTGTCAGCCGTACATTGGGGACACTAGTGTATGCTGGTAGGGTTCTCACACAGCTGCTGATCCATGAAAAGATTAAGTGCCTTGGGACACCTGAGCACAGCCACTGCTCAGCATAAACAGGCTCAGATAGACTGAAATACACGCACCCTGCGCCTGTACACACACACATACGTAACACACACCATCTAACTAAAGCTCTACACTTATTTACTGATGCCCCTCTTTGCTCTGCTGCTCACAAACACACAGACTGTATTGTAGTGTTCGCAAGACTTCCTGCTTTGTATTATCTGCTTGTTTTCAGTGTACTGGTTTTGTGGTTTGTTTATCACTGGAGGTTGTTTGCTCCCTGGTGAGCAGTACTAATTCTCAAACAAACTCCTTTCCCAATTACCACAGGATCCAGAGACGAGGCCTCACAGGCAGCTGCCACCGCTCTGATCCTGTTCACCAATCAGACACATACAGCCTCTAACTCTCAAGATACACAGCCCAGGCCTGGACCTAGAAACAAAATGCTTTCGCAGATTACCAAGGCTCTGCGCCCCCAGCAATGATTTCCAACTGCAATTACATGCTATTTAAAGTTGTTGTCAAATGTAGTATTCCTAATCTGAATGTGGTTTTGTTCCTGTGCTGAAAAGACCGGCGTGAACTTGTTAAGTGCTGTTGTGGCTGATTAATCCATGCTTTTCACTTACAAAACTTGAAGATTTGTTTGGCAAGCATTATCTTTGTGGTAAATCCGGTTAAGCTAGATATCCCTTTTGATGATTTTGAGGTCAGTGGACCTAATTTCTGAGAAAAAAATGTTGAAAAAGATTTCGGTAACACTTTAGAATAGGGAACACATTCACTATTAACTACGACGTTTACCTCAATAAAGTCCTAATTTGCTGCTTATTCATAGTTAGAAAGGTAGTTGTTAAGTTTAGGTATTGGGTAGGATTAGGGATTTAGAATAAGGTCATGTAGAATAAGGCATTAATATGCGTTTAATTAGTACTAATAAATGGCTAATATTCTAGTAATATGCATGCTAATAAGCAACTAGTTAAGAGACCCTAAAATAAAGTGTTACCAAGATTTCTAACATCTCTATGTAAAAGTACATTTTTATATTGCTGGATTTATATATTGCTGCACTTTGAAAGATCTGTTAATCTTAATGTTAATGTCAACATTTACAATGTTAAAGGAATAGTTCACCCAAAATTGAAAATTCTGTCATTAATTACTCACCCTCATGTCGTTCCAAACCCGTAAGACAATCATTCATCTTTGGAACACAAATTAAGATATTTTTGATCAAATCCGAGAGCTCTGACCCTCCCATAGGTTAAAGAAGGTTACTATCACGATCAAGGTCCAGAAACATAGCAAGGACATCGGTAAAATAGTCCATGTGACATCAGGGGTTCAACCGTAATTTTATGAAGCTACGAGAATACTTTTTAAATAACGACTTTATTCAACAATTCTTCTCCTCCTCATCTCTTATGCTGTGGCGCGCCGCCATTGTGGACAGAGTATCACGACGCGTGCTCTTACTTCCGCTTCATGTTAACAACGCATGCGCATGGCGCTGCTGCTTACGTTAACACGTACATGTGTTGTTTACTTGATGCGGAAGTAAGCTCATGTGTCGTGATACTCTCCACAATGGCGGCACACTGCTGCAGACGGGATGAAGAGGAGAAGAACTGTTGAATAAAGTCGTAATTTTTGTTTTCGTTGTGCACAAAAAGTATTCGTAAAATTACGCTTGAACCCCTGATGTCACATGGACTGTTTTACTTTAGGGTCCTTTGCGGTCTCCATTCAACTGTCAGACTAAAACACCATCGCACCGGTGTTCTGTACTGGGCGCCAGCATCCAAAGCTCATTCTGCCACATATTTTTCTATCAATTTAAAATCATGAAATATGGTTAGACTCATTTAACTTTTAAGTTATATCATCCCTGGAGTAGAAGCTGGAAATTGGAGTAGAATCAGCAGCCATCTTGGCTCTCAGACCCAGCCTCTACATGGCCATGTTTAACTCCATTGCTAGTTCCTGGCATGGACTTGGATGGCTAGGTTGACAATATCTCTCCAAGTATCTGCTGTCACTGGAGCCCAGGCCAGTGCCTCACATCAAAGGCGACTGGCCTGCCCGTGCTCTGTTTGCTCCTGTGGGAAATGAGGGAGATATGGAACCAATTCAGAGCAAGTGAGAGATAGCCGCACAGCTGCTGTGGACACATCCTCTCCGCTGAGCTGCCCAGGAGCTTGGAACATCCTGGACTCTGCTAATACAGTAGTCATGATATTCTGCTTGTATTTGATAGTGACTCACATGTAGATTAGCTATGCTAAGGCAAGCTGATGGGGGTCTCATGTAGGGTTGCAAACTCATTTTGTTGGCCTTTTTTCCAAACAAAATGGTGCTCTTCTCAATTTTGAACCAGAGTTATTGTTAAATAAAATTAGGGAAGAAAATTTGAAATGTCGCCATGGCAACTAACTGAAATAAGTGTAACTTTAAGTGCTAAAATTAACTGAAATTAAACTAAAATTGAATTTGAAATTTAAAAAAGATAACATCAAAGTACTAGAAATTAAACTAAAATTAAGATGCAAAATTAAAGTATACAAGTAAAAGCTTTTTGAAATGTAAATAAAAAAATAATAGTATATAAATAGCGATAACTAAAATAACACTGATTGAAAAATGTTTGTTTTTATCTATCCATCCATCCATCTGAATCAGAATATTTATGCAACCATAAGCTGCTTTTGATTCATTGGTAAATTATATCATTCACATATATTTATAAAAAAAATCCATATTTTAGATCTATGAAGGAAATGAAGGGTCTGGAGCTGCTGTGCAGCATGATGGGAAAAAAAACCCCAAAACAAAACAGAAAAGTCTGTCAAACGATTGTGTGGCACATCACAACATCAAGCTTTTTCAGTGTAGACAGCTTTGCTGATTATAATGGTATCTAGTTAGTTGTGCATTAGATTTTTGTTGTTGTTGTTGTTCTGATGACTTCAGCTCCTGGCATTTATGTTTTTCTGGTCCGAAATTGTTTTTCTTCTTCTATGAAAACTTGCAGAATGTTTCCAGCATCTTTTTGTAGGTGGAAACAGGCCTTATTAGTGTCAGAGAATGAAAACTTTGGTTGAAAAATGACCCGACTGCTGCTATATAAACATCAGAGCTTTTGTGACTCCTTTAAATTGATCCTTAAATTGAAGACTAAACTAAATTCCCATTCATGTTCCATTCCTGGAGGCCTGATCGCTCCTTGCGTCTCTCTCACCTCTCCTCCTCATCCCTGTGGGTGGTTTCACATGATTGCAGCATCTGCTCAAGACACTTGTGGGTTGTGGGGTGTAGCTTTCCATAGCGAACCAAAACAAGCTATGCCTTAATCATCATTAAAACATTACTGCTGCAGACGATAGTTATCAGTTCGCTCTCCCTTTCTGATCCCCTGCCCCTTCCCTGCTTCTCTTGCGTGCCGTCACATTTATGTCACAGTGATTACTGACAGATTAAAAAGTCATCAGAGAGCAGATGAGGGCTGTAACCATCAGTTCATCATGGAAGCCTCACCCCCTCCCCACCCCATCTCCTGCTGGTGAATGAATGCGTGTTTATAGCTTCGCTGGGATTAACTCTGTAATTAGCATTCCATGCACTAACCGGGTTAAACCCTCTAACTGCCATGCTCACCGACGCCTTGCTCATATTTGGAGGGCAAGAGAGAAGAGATAAGGGCGAGGAGGATGTAGTGCCCACTGCATTACACCCATGAAGTGGGATGGCTCATCTCCCTCTAAATTGGTAATGTAAGAATCTTGTCACACAAATCAGACACATTTTCATTAGCAACCTGTGTGCCACATCTTGTCTGCATGACCAGGCTGCATGGGGCATAGCAGCCATTAAAAATGAGGGGGAATAATTTTATAGGTTACGAAATTTGTTAACTTTTATATTAACCAGCTCTTGAAAAACGTCTTGATTGAACATTTTTTAAATTTGTTATATATATATATATATATATATATATATATATATATATATATATATTTATATTTGTATTATTAGACACAGTTAAAGGGTTAGTTCACCCAAAAATGAAAATTCTGTCATTAATTACTTACCCTCATGCCATTCCAAACCCGTAAGACCTTTGTTCATCTTTGGAACACAAATTAAGGTATTTTTGATGAAATCCGAGAGCTTTCTGACCCTCCATATGAGCAATGCAACTGAAATGTTCCCTGGCCCAGAAACAGTAAGGACATTTTTAAAATAGTTCATGTGACATCAGTGGTTCAACTGTAATTTTACAAAGCTATGAGAATACTTTTTGTGTGCAAAGAAAACAAAAATAACAACTTTTTACTATTTTAACAATGTTCTTACTACATCATAAAAAAATGGGAGGGTCAGAAAGTTCTTGGATTTCATCAAAAATCATTTTAATTTGTGTTCTGAAGATGAACGAAGGGCTTGTGGCTTTGGAACGACATGAGGGTGAATAATTAATGACAGAATTTTCATTTTTGGGTGAGCTAACCCTTTAACTGTTTACATCTATTACACAGAATTCTGGGAAAGAATCCATCTGTGCCTATGACCACCCCACAGCTGGCACATTTGAGCTGAGCCAAAGATGTGAGCAACAGAAGAAAAGTTGTCTTTTTGTATTTATATATTTTCATTATTATTTTTTCAAATCTCTATCTGTGGGAATAGGCATTTAAAATTGAGAGGCTGATGAGATTAAAATGCATGTGTGTGTGCTTTTGAATATTTGGATTGTTCTTTTGCCCAGCCAGTTTAACAATTTTTGTGATTTGTGCATCATAGAGCTGTTCAGTACACTTTTAGTTTTACTGCTCTTTTAGAAACATTCACAAGCCCTTCTTTTTTATGGTTTCCTCTTCTCTCTTGTTAGTGAGAGACAAGGAGAGTGCAGTGCTTTTCTTGTGAAAAGGCAAATCTGATTTTCATTTTCAGGAAGTCTTTAATCCAGCAGTTATGCAATTATAGTTCCAGGAGGTCTGTTTTCTAAATGATGTCCGAGCCATCGTAACTTTCACTGTTTCAGAATAAAGTATGTTGTATAGCTGTGAAATGAAATAAGCAGGAAGGAGGAATATTAATTGCACACAGCATTTATTCATTGAAGGAATGATTTCAGCCATAGGGAATCTAAAGGAATGCTATTGGTTTTTATGTGTGAGGTCCCAGGTTCAAACCTTTCTTGAATGCTTTTTAAAGTCAGTTATTATTGTAGCTGAATGTCAATGTATGTATGTGACAAAAAGGGGCACACTGAATGGCATTTCATTTTATTTCATTGTAATGGAGAGTGGTCCACAGATGAGTGACTGAGAAGTGAATTGCACATCTAAAGCAATCACAGATTTAAAGGGGGCTGGGATGAAAGATTGGGGTTGAACCCTCTTAAATATGGTCTAGGGTCACTCATGGTTCATTATGAATTTTTAGGATGGCAGCCACCTAACAAGTAAGAAACCCAAAATGGTGAAATCCTAAACTGTGAAAATATTCTCTTGGCTCATGTTGATCTGTTCAGAGTTTGTAGAGTATAGAACAAAATAAGAGTGCTGTATAAAATGCAAATCAAACCTTCTTGTGTATATTTACATGTATACATGCATACATGTACTTGTATACATGTCATACGTGCAGCTTTAAAACATCTGTGTAACGTTTTTGGTATATGTGCTACTTTGGAAGCAGTAAAGTTTTTCTATATTTATTATTCTATTAATGATTTGTGAACCAGATGGAACCATTGGACCCATGCTCTATTAATTAGTGACCTGTGCATTAAACATAACAAAGAGCTGTACACTGACAATAGCCATTCTCATTCTCCCTGCCTCTCTATTTTCCTTGCATTCTGTATCTGTCAGTCTGTCCCTCTTCGCTTTCATTCCTCTGACACATATCTCTTACACTTCATCATATGTAATCTCATTTTCTGTCTGGCTCGGTGCACAGAATTGCCTCGGTCCTGCCTCTTCATCCACATGTGTGAGTGTTCTTGCATTCAGAGTTTTTTCGATATATGCAATAAGTGCTTATTTCAGGGATTGTTTAGATTTCCTGGTGAAAAATCTTAGTGCTCAGAGGTTAAGCTTTCAAAGCTCACAAGACACAAGAGAGTTCTCATTTATGCTTCATTCAACTATTAGCTTTGTCTTAGATGTTTCTCTTAAAATTCCTTAGTTGATTAGACACAAATGAGACAATAATTGTTGTAAGATGATGACACAGTTGTGGAGAGGACAGCTCAGATCATTGCAGTTTGATGGCAGACTTCTGGACCCTGACAAATCTGAGAACAGACTTACAGAACAGAATTACTCAGGTCTTTTTGTCAGAAGAGAAATCTAAAAGCAGAAGACCTAAGCAAAAGTTGCCATCTGTTATTCATTTAATCACATTGCTGCAAAACAGTTCAGATAATAAGGTTCTCATTTGTGATTTTTCTTAGATCTTTTCAAGCATTTTCCTGCAACATTTCCATACTGTAGTTTTCACCCACGTTCAAAAGCAAAGTTTTGTTTTACATGTGCTCAGATCAAACTGTTTCAAGCCTAATGCTGATACCAGCAGGCAGCACTTTGACATTTTAGTTGAACTCAGTGGTTCAGTAAACCTTTGATTAGTGTGTGCGTGTGTGTGTGTGTGTGTGTGTGTGTGCACGCACGCATGTGTGTCTGTAAAAGAGGCGAAAGCTCAGCCGCTTCAATGGATGATTTAATTTACTGCTTAAATTTTGGGTTTGATGCCAAATTTGGTTTTCAGAGGAGCTTAAAGTTTGAATAACATTAACATTAATTATAATCAATAATGATTCACAGCTTTATCAAGAGCCATTTGACCCCATTAATATAAAATTTCTATTTCATTTAACTCCTTTAGACCTAGGTGTTTACATTTTTTTTCTGATATGACCGTTTGATTTAAAAAATCTGGATCAATTTGATCTAGAACATTTGAAGCACACAGTGTCATACTGTATATTACTGACCTTTTACAGCCACGTTTGAAGGTCTTTTTCTAATGATTTCTTTTTTCTTTTTCTCCTCTCTCCCCATTGTCCACCACTGGATTGCTGCTGCTATTCATAAATGCAGGTAAGTCTCTCTGATTTAATTGACTGTAAAGCAGAGTGCCACATATTGAAGCATTTATATCTTAAAGCAAAAGATTTGACTTTTGTTTTTGGCCTTGTGTGCAGTCTGAGTACAGAGCTGTTGTTGGAGATACAGTCTTTGCTTTGAGATTAGTTGCTTCAGGTTGTTTGTGGGAAATGTGTTTTTCACAGTAGCTTGTTTGAAAGTGCATTTTTTTCTTCCACCATAGAAAGTTGAAATGTTAAATATGTTCTTTCCCCTTTCTGCACTTTTCCTCAGCTGCTTTCATAATGTGCTTGAGACTGCACAGCTGAGATGTTGGAATGCTTTTTTACCCATAAATCACTTGTATCACCTAACAAAATGCTAGCTATAGGGTCCTTGCGGTTTCAGAGCTGTTGCAAGAAAATACAGGACATGTTGTTGACATAATATCTTGGCTAGGTCTGTTGTAGGGTGCATGGAGAATGCATATCAAACTCAAATGTTACATATGTATCAAGTTCATGTGTGCATGGACGTGTGCTAGAAACTGTATAGTTATAGTCCCACCCCTTTTGTTTGGGAATACTGTCTGCTCTCTGCTCTATGACAGTTTGGTCATCTCTGGACTGTGTGTCTCCGCTAACTTTGGCCCAAGGCTTTGTCATGCAGCAGCTCTGCAGAGAGAGACGGAGATAGAGAGGGAATTGATACATGTCATTTTCAATGACCTTCATTATTCTGTCTTAGTGCCATAGTGTTCATTTTCTGTCATGTACTTACATTTAAATTAATCATTTGGTACAATGCACTCATTGTGTACATACATGCTTTTACATTGTACTTATATTTTTAAAAATACCTATATGTAATTACATCTGTAATTAATTTCTGTAATTACATTTATAGTTACACTGTTGACCCATCCCTTACACCTTAACCCACCCTTAAACCTACCCATACCACCAAACCTGCCCCTAACCTTACCCGTATCCCACCTCAACAGCAGCAATAGTGATTTGCAGTACAGTATGAGTACATTGTACTTATTTTTTGATGTAAGTACATAGTAGTTAAGGCCACCTAATATAAAGTGTGACCTCGATTTTTCTTTTATGCCAAAAATCATTAGGATATTAAGTAAAGATCATGTTTCATGAAGATTTTTCTGCCATAAATATATCAAAACTTAATTTTTGTTTAGTAATATGCATTGCTAAGAACTTAATTTGGACAACTTTAAATGCGATTTTCGCAATATCAAAAATACAGTAAAATTGCAGTATTGTAAAATAATATTACAATGTAAAATTGGTAAAGCAATTTCAAATGATCCTTAAGAAATCATTCTAATATGCTTGCTTGATTGTTTGTTTATTTATTTATTAGAAACCTTTGTTATTATCATCAATGGTCATAAAGGTTGCTTAATATTTTGTGGAAAGTACTGCTACATTTTTCATGATTCTTTGAAGGAAGTTCATAAGAACAACATATTTTATGTGTCTTTACTGTTATGTTTGACCAGTTTAATACATCCTTGCTAAATAACAGTATTAATTTCTTTCAGAAAGTTTCATCATTGTTGTTGTTATGTATAATAATGTATATTATTTCTATTATTCACAATTTGTGAACTCCAGTGGTATCAATTTGTGTAAAAGTCACAATGATGCACAACATAATTAAAGGCCAGTCAATGTTTATCCAAAGACATTAGAAGAGAAGGCAGTAAACAACACATTTCTGATCTGTTATACTAATGGCAGTGTTATGTACTTGTGATGAAACAGTAATGAAGTGCAGTGTCCCATTATTTTACTATAGTAGCAAGTAAGAGGAGATGTGTCAAAAAAATATGAGAGCTGCTATAAGAACAAATATTGTTTGACATCCTTTGTCTCTGTTTATTGTTTGAGTTTGTACTTTACACATTGTTAAATTTTCTGTCAGTGTCCATTGAAAACACATAGTTATTTATCAAGTCAACATTTCTCCGTACTGTACATTAATCATCTTAGTTATTTGAGAATCTCAGAACCCAGTGGAAAATTATACATGTATCAGCCTCGTATATCTTTGCCATTTTTTTGCTGTGTTTGTAAGGTAATACTAAAGAAGAAATTGACAGTTTAACAAGGTCTTTGCAGCAATTTTAACTCTGGAGCCCATATTTTCCTCTGAGATAAAAAGCCGTCTCATCTGTCTCTGTGGCAGTGGACCACAAAAGCACATACCGTACTGGGGGTTTCAGACTGTATTTTACAGCTTTATACAAATTTGGACAGACCCATACGCACAATCACACAAGGATGTGACAAGCATGACACAATAGTTGGAATATGCCAGTGGTGATGGATATCTTGTGAAGAAACTTTTTAACAGCGTCAATTTTGGTGCAGTTTTCTGGAAGCCTTTCCCTCTCAAAAACATGCACGCACACACTCAAAAATATAATAAGTCAAGTAAGAGCTGCCATTCAAAGGATTTCACTTCTGTCTTTAACTCTTCTTTTACTTTCTCTCGCTCTCTGTCAGGCTAGTGTCAAAGGAGCAGAGAAACAGTCAGAAACTTTGTGAAGAGTTTAGACTTATCTTCTGTTCTGTATGAACTTTTCCTTAAATGTGAGCTTGTCTTCATCTACATTCACTTCACTAACTTTGAATGTATATAAGTAGTTCTGTCTGTGATAGTTTGAATTAACATTAAAAGCTTTGAACCCGTTCTTGTAAAACAAAGACTGGAAAACACAAAAGGCTCAAATTCTATTTAAACACCAGGTGTTATACTTTTCATATATATTGTCATTCAAGACGCAAATGACACGCTGGGTTTGTTTGATCGTTTGATGTATGAAGCTTGCTTTGGGTTGTCTGCATTCACGAGAGCCTACAGGTTCAGAAACAAGGTTTATGAAGTCACAAAGAGCATCTGTGGAACTTCAGGGATCTCTTGTATTTTGAAAAACCAGAACACTGTGTTCTACCAAAAGAATCTTTTCTTTTGGGGTTTGCATAGAAGGAACATTGTCACAGGGGACATCCAGAGCTTGAGATGAACAGAATGTAGGACACACAGCAAGACAATGATCATGAATCCACAAAGGTTCAGGTTGTGTCAGCCAAGTCAAAAATGTACCAAGACACGACTTGTGAACTAGTTCAAGCAAGAAAACTCAAAACATTTCAATGGCTTGTAGCACTTCAGTTGTATTATGAAATGATATGCTCAATAAACATATAAATTTCCTTCTTAAAAACCTTACTGACCCCCAGACATTGAACTGTAGTGTGTATACTAAGAATTAATTTTTTAAATATTTTCTTATGCTCACTATGGTTTCATTTATATGGCCAAAATACAGTAAAACAGTAATATTGTGAAACATTTTTTATTTTATTTTTATAATTTTTTATTATTATTTTTATGTAATGTATTCCTCTGGTGGCAGAGTTGAATTTTTATTGTCATTACTCTAGTCTTCAGTGTCACTTGATCCTTCAGAAATCATTCTGAAGGATCATGTAACATCATAAACGTGAATAAGACGAAATTTATTCATGTTGAAATAGATTTGCTGCTTAATTTTATTTATTTACTTATTTTTATTTATTTATTTGTTTGTTTGTTTGTTTGTGATACACAGCCATTCTAAACCATTCTAAAGTTTGGTTTCCATTAAAATATTTAGCAAAAAAAATAAAAAATAAGAATAAACAAATCGGCATATTATAATAATGCCGTATTTTTTGTTCTAATAAATATAGCCTTGGTCACCTTTCATTCTTGAACAGGTACACAGATTCCTGCTCTATTTTTAGTTTTTTCATAATTTGCTACACTTGGATGTACGTCATAATATGGTAGAAAACCTAAGATGCCGTGACAGTGCATTATTGACTCAATAAGGCTCCCAGGGCCATTCTTACTGCTGAGCCCTGGAAGATATATATATATATATATATATATATATGTGTATATATATATATATATATATATATATGCATGTGTTTAACCTGCCAATCCTTAGTAAAATATGAAGATCAGCTCATAGTATAGGTCAGAATAATGTCAGACGCTTCACAGTCTTTAAGAGTGAATTAGAACAGAGAAAATGAAGGCCTTTAAGTGTGAACTGAATCAACAGCATCACCTTTCATGCTGCTGATCCCAAGTGCGTACGATGGGCAGGGGTTGCGCGGAGGTTTGAAGAGCGCTTTGATGAAAATGTATTACAAAGGCCGTAATCCACAACTGGGTCAAAACTCCTCATTCCGTCTGCCTTATAAATGTTGATCGGCGGCTAGGGTAATCTCTCTCCTAGGTGGCGGGGCTAAATGGCTGCTCAGGGGATATCGGGGCTTAACTTGTCATGGTATGGGGTGATTGCTGTGTTATGGTAAGAGGTGAAAAAGAGGGTAAGGAGGCAGTTTGTGCAGTGACTGATTGGTGCTGATGAGCCCCGAGACTCTATGCATGAAGTTATCTGTTGAAGGAGAGCGAGAGTGTGTCTGGATTTAAAATAAGAAGTGATGAAAGAGGTGTTTGTCGAGGCGCCACATCGTGACTGGAATCCACTCACGAACTTGTTAGCACTGAACGTTCGGTGTTTGAGGGCATCAGAGGAAGGGGGAAGATAATCTTTGGGTGTGTTAAAATGCAATAATGTTAGAAATAGATCCAAACCGAGTGCTGTCGGGGAACTGTCACCGTGGATTGACTGAATGGTGGGATTGTAGTATAAATAGAGGATTTTTCTCGTCCCACTCTCTTCTTTTCAGCCTTTGCAGCGACTTCTCTTTATCTTTCCATCTTTCTGTCCTCATATCACGTCACTTGCCTTTTAAGATTTGTCATCAGTGGCAGATGGAGAAAAGAAGAGGATCTAAAAAAAGCCAGTGTTGGCAAGATAAAGTGACATGCTTTCAAAAAACTTTTGCTCCACCGTTCACTCCTTCTCCGCCCCCATGCGACTGTAACCTTTTAGATTCCTGGGAAGAGGGGAATAAAAGGTATACAAGACGAGAGTGTGTCAGTTTACAGAGACTTTCCAGAAGGCTCTCCTTCACCTGTCAAAAACAGAGAAATCTAGAGAAGCCTTTTTTCGGTTTGAGGAAAGAAGATGAGTGTCAGACGAGAGAGAAATCCTGTCGTCCTATTGATCTTGTTCTGTCACAAAACAGCCAGCGTCTGAGCGAGGCCATCCACCCACTTCTGTATCAGAGGTTACAGATATCAGAGAATTAAGCTGCTTAAAAGGCTATAAAAAGTTGTTTATTCCCCAATGCAGCGAGGGCGTCAGCCTACAGGCTAGGAAAAGGAAATGTCACTTTGGTAAAGGAAGCCATGGAGTGAGTCTATACAGTACATCCGTGCCTGTATGATTCTTCTTCCTAAATATCTCTGGGCTGTTGCGGTTTCCTGGTCCGTCGGACTTGGTTGCCACACCGCCACCCTCTCATTCGTCTCGCTGCCGTTCCTGACGGAACCAATTTCGCCCGGCTCGCTGGTTCCAGAGCGTGAAAGTGGTTTGGAGGTGGCTTGCGTGCATGAAGGCGCCGGCTGAACCCTCGAGCTTGCGGCACAGGGTTGGGAATGCTGTCTCTGCCCTACAGTTATGACCTCCTTGGTTATGAGCAGCCAACTCACTGACTAACTGGGATGATTCCTTGTAACTCGTTGTGGCCAGATACTGACTCCACTACTGTGAGATTGTTCAAGCTTCAGATTATGGGTGATGTAGAGTTACTCCCCGCCAACAGGATTGTGTGGATTACAGTTGCTTAATTGATTCTTGTGACATTTCAGTTTCCTGGGTTGCCAAATCCTCCATTCCTGGGTGTAAAATCAACAAACCGGCAGTGTGGGAAAGCAACTCAAATGTAATGTTGGTAGCCAAGATACAAACTATTCTACAAGAAAAACAAAAAAAAATCACAGCCAGTCAGAAACTAAATGGATGGGTAAATAATAATGAATAAATATTAAACCATTTTAACATTATTAAAAAATACATAGTAAGTTGTCCATTTTTGTCAATCTCTTGCACATTATAAACTAGGAAAAGTAAAGAAGTTAAGGCTAATGTCTTATATATGCTTCTATTAAATGTGACTTCTCACCCACAGACCCTTTTTTAAAGTAATGAATTTGTTAACCTTTAATTGGCTCACCTTATACAACCTCTTATTACCTTAAACATAATCAGCCATTAAACCTCCAGTGAAATTCATAATCAGTTGAGGTATTGAACCATAATCAAAGGCATTGTTCTGAGCAAATCATCTTGTGGGTGAATGCATTATAAAAATCTGAGTACTTGCAGGAATAATTTTTATCAGATGGCAAGTTGTGACAAGATTTGTGAATTCATTCAGCTAGAACAACTACAGTTTCAACACAAATGTGTTGAATGGTGGTAAATGGTTCATGATTATACAATGACTTTGTAGTTACTGGAAGGTGGTAGTGACATGATGTTGCTTAGATTGTTTGTTGGCTTGTAAAATTAAAGATTTTTCTTTAATACTAACGGCCTTGTTTAAATGTGACTCTTGTTGTGGAGTAAGATCATGTTCATCTTAAGATATTGTACTATTTTATATATATTATTTTATTTTGTGTGTATATATATATATATATATATATATATATATATATTTTTTTTTTTTTTTTTTTTTTTTTAACTGATCAAATATGACAGTAAAAATGTTATGTAATGTCATATATAATGTCTTATTTCTATTCATCAAAGAATCCTGAAAAAAATAAAATATCATAAAATACTTCATAAAATATCAAGTAGCTCAACCATTTTCAACAATGATAATGACAAATGTTCCTTGAACCAAATAAACATAAATTTATATTTATAAATATATCAAAATAGGTATTTTAAATGAATTAATAAAACATTTTATTGCATTTTTGATTAAATGTGGCTTTGGCGATCATAAGAGACTCAAAAACATTAAAACATTTTATTTCGACGTTTTGTACATTTTGTATTCTCTGAAAAAGCATTTACCACCACATTTATCTTGTCTTGTTAGAATTTATCTTGTACATTTTTCCTAGAAGCCTTGATTTATGGAGTATCTATGAGGTGTTTATCACAGAAGAAGAATTATTGTGTAGAGCAGGTGCACATAAACACATTAAGACCGTAATGAAAATGAAATTGTGATGAATTTAGGGTGTTACATCTCTTTCTGCCAAAGGCACGGTTGAGCTTTATTGAATGGCAATAGCTCAGTGACTACAACAGAAGATGCACTTCTTAGCAGACAACTTCATCGGCATCAAAGTCTTAACGCATAATATGAGCCGTTTCACATGAAGACAACAAGAAAATGACAATTTTCCCTTAATTCAACAATTGATAGACCATCACCAAATGCATTAGGCTGCTATACACTAACTGACAGCCGTGTCATCTCCATCTTATATCAGGGCTTCCTTTGATTGAAAACGGCAGAGCTGTTTCATAGTTTGAGATCTCAGCAAAGAGAGAATATTGCTCTGAGGATAGAACGTCCCCTGAAGAGTCACACTGATGAGCGAGAGAGTTTGTATGTGTACGTGTGTGTTTGGGGAGTTGCCTTTTATGGGCAGAGAATGAGGCACAGCGCCTCACAGGTGTGTATTTACACTTGTGTGTTTACACAGATTTGTGTGAGATTGAGGAATAGGAGACAGAGAAAGAAGATGGAACGAAATATGCAAGTCATGTACAGATAAATAACTGATCTCTAAAAGTTTGTCCTACTGTCAATACAATAGCTGTGAGTCAGAGACAGAAGTGAATGCAACCTGAGTTTGTCTGTGTGTGTGTGTGTGTACTGTAGGTTAGTTCTCTGCTACTTTGATGCTTAGAAATGCTACATTAAACGGCTCCGAAATAACTCATAGGATGACACAGTCATGCTGGAACAACCATGAGATAAAGGGCATTTATTGTAGAACTGTTATGTGATTCACCCAATAACAAGAAGCAAATTAATTCAGAATGGTGACACTGATGTTGTGCGCTTTCCTGTAATGCGGTAAATTTTTGCACCCCATGTGGCCGCCTGCGTAGGATTTTATGAGCTCTGCTCCAGCATGAGAAGGAGGAAAAAAATGAAAGAGAAAAAACTGTGTGTTAGGAGACAGAAAGGTCTCTTGCTGCATCACATTTGCATATGAAAGTCTCTGGTCTCTGGCAATGGCTTTCCCTGGAGCCCCAGCTGGCAGAAGGGCAGGAGGGGACCACCTGTGGGGTGGTCTGTCGGCTACCTCTCCCCTCTCCTCACCTATTTGTACCAGGAAGCAGCCGTCGAGGGAGGGACTCAAGCTGGGCTTTGAGCCCTCTGAGGTTCACTGTGACAGGTCCTAGCTGGCTTTGTTAGCATGAAGACTAGAGCACACTGACCTGGGTGGAGTTCATACAGAGCTTCTCAGTATGGTGGATAGTGTACGGGCTTTGAGGGGCAGCTCACTTGCTGAGACCATCTCAAAGTAATTGACTGTGTACATATATTACTATATTGAATTGCCCCCCCCCCTTCCTTGGATTTAAAATTCATAATAGCTGTTTAAAATAACTGTTGACGATTTCCATATATTGTAAACTGTAATTTATTAATGTGATGGCAAAGCTGAATTTTCACCAGAGATTACTCCAGTCTTCAGTGTGACATGATCATTCAGAAATCATTGTAATATTCTAATAATTTGGTGCTCAAGTAAGATTTCTGATTGATGCCAAAAACAGTTGTGCTGCTTATTTTTCTTATTTTATTTTCTTTTTTTTTTCATTATATAGTATATGTGACCCTGGATCACAACCACTCATAAGGGTCAATTTTTAAAATTGGGATTTATATCATATGAAAGCTGAATAAATAAGGGCAATATTTGGAAGAGATACAACTATTTGAAAATCTGTAATCTGAGGGTGCAAAAAAATCTAAATATTGAGAAAATTGCCTTTAAAGTTGGCCAAATTAAGTCCTTAGCAATGCATATTACTAATCAAAAATTAAGTTTTGATATATTTACGGTAGGAAATTTACAAAATATCTTAATGGAACATGATCCTTTACTTAATATCCTAATGATTTTCGGCATAAAAAAATCTATCATTTTGACCCATACAATGTATTGTTGGCTATTGCTACAAATATACCCGTGCTAGTTAAGACTGGTTTTGTGCTCCAGGGTCACATATATAAATGCATAAAACATTATAATGCATAATAACATTATAAATGCCTGTACTGCCTTTAAAATATATTATACTGTATGTACCATTGTACCAGTATATTATATATTATTTAAAAATGTATTGAAAAATATATATATATATATATATTTTTTTTTCTTCATATCATTTTAAGTTTTGCAGGGTTAAGAAGCCAGGTAAAGACACCAGTATATCAGCACTCCATGCTGGAGAACCTCATCCACAATATATCCTGGTGACCAACAATGCTGGGATATTTTGTTTTGTTTTTTTCTACAGTAAAGCCTTTAATTAAATTTGTTCTCAAAAGTTCATGTCCCAAAAGCAGAAGGGAACACAGGGTATTAGGACGATAAGAGGGATCAAACTACTATCCTTACATAAGAACAGCATTCTCTGATTTGGTCTTCAGCATGTAGGCAGACATATGTCATTGCATAGCTTCTTCTACATGTATTTGTCATGTTTGCATGTGTGCGATAAGTATCCTTGTTTGACCACCCCCTGCCAAAACACACTAAGTAATCTCCTGCCGTTTCAACTATGACTGTTTTGCCACAATATACAAATAATGTCACTCTCTAATCTTCTTAGCATCCAGCTCTAACATCATCTCTGTGCCCTTTTCTGAGAACCACTGCCTTTTTCAATTTTAGTCCTTTCTAATCCCATCATCCCTCATACGAAGCATCACATCATATGACCCATGTCATGCCCAGACATGCTCAGCAGACGCCAAATAGGAAGTGAGTCACTGAAGGCGTTGGTATGATGACATTCATATCAGAGACTGATTTGCTTTTGTCTTTGTCCTTATTTAATATGTACACTGAAACTCCTGACCTTATTTTTTAGGGTACTAATGATGGGAGCAATAAAGCTAGATTGCACTCATTGTTAGACAGTCTTACAAGAGGGAGAGCACAGTGATTGCATGATAATGTGCTTGAATAACACTTTTCTTTCCATGCAAACCAATTCTAAATGGCACAAAATATCTTGGCCCAATCATCAGTGATGAGTTATATAAATGAAGAAAGGCGGTATTGCAATTCTTACAGTGATCCGACGAGGCATTTGAGGGGACACATGAACTCCATCATGGAAAGAAACATGGGAGTTTGAAATCAAGTAGGAATATAGTAAACTGGATTTCCAAAAGCACAGCTGGACCCGCCTCTCTGAGATTCTCAGTGGTATATGAGTGTCTTTTTAATCATTTATATAACATTCACAAACCCTTGTGCCTTTCTTCTACTGTATGTCCTTCAGCTAATATGCTGATTTGGTTTATCAATGTTTAAATGTTTGCTGCTTAATATCTTTGTGGAAATTATTATTATTATTATTATTATTATTTTCCTCCCAGGATTCTTTGAATAGAAAGTTAATTGAACAGCATTTACTGTCTTTACTGTCATTGATTGATCAAAGCAGGGTATTTACCTCAAACTTTGTTTCTATAAAAAGCAGGAAAACTTTTTCAGCATTGATAATAATAAGAAATATTTTTGAGCACCAAATCAGCATATTAGAATGACTTCTGATGGATTATGTGACACCAAAGACTGGAGTAATGATGCTGAAAATTCAGCTTTGCCATCACAGGAATAAACTTAATTAGTTTGTAAAATGTATTCAAATCTAAAACCGTTAATTTAAATTGGAATATTTCACAATAATAAATTCAAACTTGATGAGCATTAGGCTTATTGCAAAAACATAAAAATAAAATAAAATATTTCAAACTTTTGGCCACCAGTGTTGGTGCCATTTATTCCTAGTCACAAACTAACTGGAGTAAAGGTTTGCTTTTGTGATTGGTCTCAACAGCCAGAAAAAAAACAAAAAAAACAAGAGCTCTCAAAATTGCAAGAGGTTGCAGAACAGTAAGATTGATTTTAAAAGTATTACTTCCTGTTCTGAGTAGTTAGCAGAGACTAATTGAATCTAGAAAGAGAGGCCAAAATGGCATCTAAAGCACCAGTGTGAGTGTTCCAGAGAGAATCTCTTCAGCTCCACTATTGTCTGCTGACTAAACACTTCAAACGCCACCACTGCTCTCACTCAGAGTTGCGTACTTGTCATGATTTTGCCATCTGAGACGAATTTTAGCGATTGTAAGATTTATATTATGAAGGGGCGAAATCATCAGTCTTGCATCAGCCTGTGACAGACTGCCAGGAATTGTGGGCAACAGTCCTGCAAGCGTGACTGCTGTTAGGACGTCTGATGAAGAACCAATGGGAGTGTAGATTTTGATATAATATGAAATATAAATGACTTATTTAGTATTTTCTTTACTTTATTAGCATACTATAATTTATTTCTGGATAATGAGCTGTACCATGACCTTTTTTTCCCAGCCACTACTGACTCCAGACAGACACTCTGCTGGCTAAAAACTCTCAGCCAACAGTGTCAGCTGTGACCAAAGTCTTAGTTAGGATGTACAGTCTGGCTTTAATGACCATTGATGTACACGGTCTGCCATGGCTTTTGCTCAAGACTTCATTGGGATCAAAACAGATGAAATGACAAGCAAACAACAAACTGCATGCTACATCCAGCTTCAGTCAATGGCTCTGACGCACAATCCGTCTACTGCTCGCATGCTAAGCTAATCGCATTTTTGGTTTGCGTCCACTTGTCCATTTGCTTTCGCCGCAGATGAATACAACACTGGAGCTAAATGAAAGCTGAATACTTGTGCCACAGGTCTGTTGGTAAAACAAACCTCCGGGCTCAAGACTCACAGCTCCAGGGCTGCGAGCCCATCCATGCATTAGAGAGCCATCTGCCCACACCGTAAACAGATATCACGGATGCTGCTTATCCCTTCTCTCTTCCCAGCATGTTTCGGTGAGACTCCCCAGAGTTACACAGACTACAGGATGAGTAATACGAAGTGGCAAGCATTTATTCTCTGAATATTGATGTTCCCTGTCTTGGCGATGCTTTATTCCCAGGTGCTGGTCATTTGGAGAGTACTGTCCTTGCTTTGAACTAAGCCGCTCGGGTTTCTGTTTCTCCATCTTCCGCTTTCAGTACTTGGAGGGCTGATGATATTGGTTTTCTTTGCAGCCCAAAGACAGGGTTGTGTTCCAACGCTATGCTGCAATTCCTTTATTGACCATAAACTGACCTGTTCCTTTATGTCTAGGGCACTTTCTTGCTGCCTGCCACTGTGTCCTTTCTACAAATCAGTCTCTCTCCACATGATCCCATTCCCTAATAATTGCATACTCATTTTCTGAGACATTCTAAGATCATAGACAGTGTATATATTTTAATAATAATAATTGTATGTCAGTGTGTGTATATTTAAATACTTTTAAAAACAAATTGTATTTTATAAACTTTATATAAATGTAGTAATGTAGAAAATAGTAGTAGTATGCTAGTTTGATAAGGATATATATGATTAAATGCTCAAACAAATTGTATAGTTATACAGTATATAATTTTATACATGTTTAAATTAGTGCTGGGCAATGATTAATCACGATTAATCGCATCCAAAATAAAAGTTTTTGTTTATACAGTGCCCTCCACTAATATTGGCACCCTTGGTAAATATGAGCAAAGGCGGCTGTGAAAATTAATCTGCATCGTTTATCCTTTTGATCTTTCATTCAAAAAATTCACAAAATTCTAACCTATCATTGAAGTAAAACAATTGAATGTGGGGGGAAAATATCACTGTGAAATAAATGCTTTCTCTAGTTCATGTTGGCCACAATTATTGGCACCCAATTATTGCAACATCCTTTTCCCACGATAACAGTTCTGAGTTTTCTCCTATAATGCCTGATGATTTTTGGAGAAAACCTGATAAGAGATCAGAGACCATTCCTTCATCCAGAATCTCTCCAGATCCTTCAGATTCATAGCTCCATGTTAGTACTTCTTCTCTTCAGTTCACCTCACTCATTTTCTATAGGGCTCAGGTCAGAGGACAGGGACAGCCATGGTAAAAGATTCATTTTGTGCTCATTGACCCATATTTGTGTTTAGTTTTTTGGATTGTTGTCCTGATGGAAGATCCAAACACGGCCCATTATAAGATTTCTAACAGAGGCAGTCAGGTTTAGATTTTTTATCTGTTGGTATTTGATAGAATCCATGATGCCATGCATCTGAACGAGATGTCCAGGACCTCCGGCAGAAAAACAGGCCCACAACATTAAAGATCCAGCAGTATATTTAACCGTGGACATGGGGTACTTTTTTTATCCCTGTTTGTACTAAACTCATCTGGTGGGTTTGCTGCTAAAAAGCTCTTCCTTTTTTTTTTAGTTTCACGTGACCATAGAAGCCAGTGCCATTTGAAGTTCCAGTCGTGTCTGACAACTGAATATGCTGGAGTTTGTTTTTGGATGAGCTAGGAGAATTTTTCTTGAAACCCTCCCGAACAACATGTGGTGATGTAGGGGCTGTTTGATTTTTTTTTTTTTAAGGTTTTCTGACTCCGAGACTCAACTAATCTCTACAGTTCTCCAGCTGTGATCCTTGGAGAGTCTTTAGCCACTCAAACTCTCCTCCTCACCGTGCATTAGGACGATATAGACACATGTCTTCTTCAAGGCAGATTTTTAACATTTTTAGTTGATTGGAACCTCTTAATTATTGCCCTGATGATGAAAATGGGGATTTTCAATGCTTTAACTATTTTCTTACAGCCACTTTCTAATTTGTGATGCTCAGCAATCTTGTTCTGCACATCAGAACTATATTCTTAGGTTTTACTCCTTGTGATGGATGATTAAGGGAAGCTGACATTTGTGTTCCTCATATTTATAATCCTGTGGAACAGAAGTCATGGCTGGACATTTTCATGCTCCTAATCACCCTGGTGTGCTAAAAATGTAAATATGAATGGGAATATACTTCAGAGATATTTTACTCATAAGGATTGGTAGGGGTGCCAATAATTGTGGACAACATTCATTGGAGAAATACATTTATTTCATCATGAGATTTTCTCCCCACTTTCAATTGTTTTACTTCAATGATAGGTTGGAATTTTGTGAATTTTTTGAATGAAAGATCAAAAGGATAAACAATGCAGATTTATTTTCACAGCCGCCTTTGCTCATATTTACCAAGGGTGCCAATATTAGTGGAGGGCACTGTATGTATGTGTGTACTGTGTATATTTGTTATGTGTATATAAAGACGCATACGTACAGTATATATTTTGAGAATATTTACATGTATATATTTATATTCATATAATTTATATTATATATACATATATTTCATATATAAACATAACATTCATCTTAAATATATACATGCATGTGTGTGTATTTATATATACCTAATAAATATACACAGTACACACACATATATTATGTACACAAAAACTTTTATTTTGGATCATGATTAATCGCTGCCCAACACTAGCTTAAATACTTAGAAATAAATTATTGATAAAATGAATGTTATATAAAGATATAATATCAAATGACATATAGTTTAAAATGTTTTTTTATAATTTATTATAAATATAAAATCATAGGAAAATTACATGTATAGGCATATGTATTTCTAAAACATGTTGGTTGTGAACTTGATCCTAAATTTAAAGGAAATTATATGGAAACCTATTGATTAATCAATTTCTGTGAATATGTCTGCACATCGGTTCAAACAAATTCAGTTCACAAAGATTGCTGAATGAGACCCATGTCGTTTTTCATCATCTTTCAGCCAGTTATTTATCCCTTTAGTTCTGCCTATTTTTTCCTCCTCTAGTCATTGCGCACTTGTATTATTCAGTATTTAGATCTTGGTTGATAGCATCAGTGACTTGTGTAGACATGGGTCATTGAGAGTCATCCACACCCCAAGTGCTGAAATATCACAGCAACCCAAGCAAAACGGAGCTGGAAACAAGCCCTGCAGGCAGGATATGCAGCCGTGCAGCAGTCCTCTGTTTCTGCTGCCACGTGATCCTTCAAAGACAGTAGATAAGACATCTCATCTTCCTCAGACATCGCTGATGGAGAATGAGGGCTCCACCTCACCTTTCACAAAGGAAAAAAATATATATTGAGACAAAGCCTTGTGATGGTTTGAAGTCATTTGTGCCGAGTCCTTCTGGACCAGAGGGGTTTTCAAATGAGAAAATCAGATGATTGGGCCAAATTTCAATTGCAGCCTCACAAGAATAAATCATTCATTTCTAATGGAAATCAGAGAGTGGTCATGAATATATAAAGGAAAGGGCAGAAATCAAATCTCTTTATGACCACAAAAAACTGTGCATTTCACTCACTGTAATCAAAAAGACTGACAGCGGCCTATTATTTTTAAGATCCAGAGAGAGCAGTTTCTAATGAAAAGGGAGTATTAAACACCACAGGGAAAATTAACCTTAGCTTGTTTCATTTTTTGCCCCTCTTATGGGCACTGCGCTGCTGTCTCCGGTTTTTCTAGTGCTGCCAGAGTGATGAGACGGCCATGATTCACATGGTGCTTCGACATGCCACAGAGGTCTTGTTATGCAGCACTGTCAACAAAGCCTGTTCCATATAGAGGTGGGCACTGTCAATTCTGTAGTTGATCATGAGATTTGTGAATCATCATTTAACCCATCTGTCCACACACTTTGATGCATGGATATTTTGTGCATGCAAAAACATAAGCAATCTCTCAAGGATGCAAGTATTGGCATAAAGCACAGTACTGTACCAGAGATGTTATAAGAGGTGGAGACTTGTTGCTAAATAGTCTCTCCTTACACAATACAGAAGTGGAGGTCCCGCCTTTTCTAAGAACTGCTTGTTCTTAAGTAAGAATATTATTATTATAAAAGCTGTAGATGAGGGTGAATGACGACTGCATCTTGATTTTTTTATACATTTTTTTTTAATATTATATTATAGATTATTTTAATATATTGACTGGGGTGCAATAAGTGGTGTACAATTCCCCAAAATAAAAAATGGGTCCCACTTTATATTAGGTGCCCTTAACTACTATGTATTTACATTTAAATTAATAATTTGATGCAATGCACTTATTGTGTACACACGTTTTTACATTGTAATTATGTTTTTAAAAATACCTATATGTAGTTACATCTGTAATTAATTTCTGTAATTACATTTAGAATTACACTGTTGACCCATCCCTTACACCTTAACCCACCCTTAAACCTACCCATACCACCAAACCTGTCCCTAACCTTACCCATATCCCACCTCAATAGCAGCAAAAGTGTTTTGCAATACAATATGACCACAATAAGTACATTGTACTTATTGTTTTTATGTAAGTACATAGTAATTAATGCCACCTAATATAAAGTGGGACCAAAACATGTGCTGGGTAAATAAGTTCAGGTTGCTAATTTGCAAACCGACATGGACTAACTTTAATACTATATAAGATTTCCATTTGAACTGAATGCATAAATCTAGGCTATGTGCTGCCGGTTTCAGAGCAAAATGCAAAACTGTCACATTCACTGATGCACTTAAGTTGGCAGTGCGATGTACTTATTTCCTGGCAACCAGCCAAAATAAAATCTTGCTGATTTTAGGTTTGAAAATTTTGAAAAATCATATAAAAATGTTTCAAAAAAGGAGAAACAAAAATTTTAATTTATTTTAAAATATAATAGTATCACACTTTTTTATTATTTTGTTTATTGTTTTATTTTAAAAAATAAACTAAATAAAGTGCAATAATGCTATCATTACTATTATTAATTATTTTATTTTTTTATAATTATATTTAATTGATTAATTGGTCACACAATGAGCACCAAACCAAATCTCCAGCTATTCTCAACCAGACCAAACAAAAACTTGTGTACACCCCTGTATATTAATAATATTTTATGAATTTAAGAAATAGGAAACTATTTTTTTATGCCTTGTGTCCTGTTTGAATAGTAAACAATGCCTCATCCGTACTATTGTATTGCATCACCAAACATACAGGCATGTAGCACAAAGCAAGCATCTGTGCGTGTATCCACTCTCTAAAATGCGGTATCAGTGCATCCCTACAAACTACTTTACCCTTTCTCTTTCTGACAGTGCTGAGAGGAGAGCTGTCATTATTGTGTGTATGTGCTTCAGCGAGGTAGTTAAACTGTGCATCACCTGCATTGCAGGGTGAGCTAAAATTAGAATAGTCTTAGGGATGGAGCCGAGAGTTCCTCTTTCATCCCTCACACCTGTCCCAATAACTGCTGTAACTAACCCTCTCTGTCTCACGCACACACAGTCATGAGAGATGAGTGGATGGAAGTGGATGAGTAAAGGAAGCAGATGAATGATGAATGAAGCATTCCCGTAATAAGGAGAATGGATGCATGGATAGTAGGGATGTGCCCGAAGCCAAATACCTTATTCGGAAAGGCACGGATAATGGCTTCAAAACGAATAATGGATTTATCCGAATAACAGAAAAAATATTCGGCAGACACAATCACATGTTTGTTGGAACAGCACTACATTAGTGAGGTCTGCGGTTGTTAAGTTGTTAAGATTTGTGCAATAATAACTGCTTTGATAGCATTTTACACAGTTTCGTACAGATAATATCATGGTGATCATTGCGTTTGTCTAACGAATGTGGTCTCCTCAGCAATAAACTATCCGCGCGCTCCTTTCTTGATTGCTGCCTGTCAATGCCGGTGAAGCAGTGTTGCCAGATATTGCTACAAAAAACAAACACAACCAATCTCCTGAAAAATTCACCAAAATAAGTTTAAATCTTGTATTTTGCAATACAGAATCTCTAACCTCAACCTTCATCTTCCCACTTTATTAATGGCCTAATTACTTTATTAACTATGTTACATTAAGTATTAAAACAAGTCCAGCAACGCTTATAATAACTAGATCTGGCAACATGGCGGAGCGGAGTGGAGGCTGCTGCGCCAAGCTCCTTCACTCCTGCGTTTCGCAGCTGCTGCGAGTCAGCCACATGAATTTATTCAGCGACATTATTTTAAAGAATTTTTCATATGTTTTCAAATTTTATTTTTGAACATGAAACATTTACGGAGGTCTGGACCTCATAGCTGGCTATGGGCCTGGATGTGTAAAGTGAATGAGTGTAAATATAGCCTATATGAATGAAATGAGCTCAGATCAATAGCCGTGTTGGGGTCTATGCGCGTCTCTCAGAAATCAGAGCTTTGTCTGGAGTTATATCAACTCGACAAAAATATCCTAAAAACGGTCCTAACTTCAAACCTTTTTGAAATCCAACTGTAAAAAACGCATTACATTAGCCCTTTTCGTGTATGGCATTACATTTAGTTATACAAGACGAAGAAAAGCAATGTTTGATCAAGGCTTTTGGAGGGTCCAAGTGATTTGTTGCGCTCTGTTTATAAAAAACTCATAAATGATCACAGACTCCCGCAAACACATGAGTGTCTAAGTTACTTAACAGCGAGCTTTATTGTCATTCTGCTATGATAGGCTACTGAACACTTTCTTTCCATTTCTATTTCTTTTTTTTTCTACTAGTGCTCTTATTTAAGATTGTGGATGCTTGTCTCTTGTCAAATTTGTACACAAAGTTTCACTGGAAAATAAGAAGAATAAAGTTATTTTTCTTTTTTGATAAAGTTTTAAATAGAAGATATTTACTGTTATAATTTTAATAAAAAATAATACTTTCTTTAGTTATACAAGACATATTTGTTAAATGAAAACTACAAATCCAACAGATTTGAATTTAAAATGGTATTTTCATGTAATTTGACGAACTTCCGGTTTAAGCCACACCCACTTCCGGATCTATCCGAATACAGATACAGATACAAATAATTTTGAGATTGTCACAGATACAGATACAGATACAAATAATGGCTCCGCTGCACACCCCTAATGGATAGATAGATGGACGTATGGACGGATGAGCAGATGTATGTGCACGCAAGCCCACATAGATACAGCAAGACGTGTATGTAGATAGACAGATATATGCAGTTTATACATGGATACAGATCATTGGGTGGACAGATGGTCAAGAAGGAGTTAGACAGAAACAGCAGGGGATGCTGGGATGATACTGCTTAAGTTCAGTCTGGTTGAAGTCTATGTTCATGCATGAAGTTGGTCTGTTTTACTGTCTGGTTCGTTTCTGATGAGCAATTCTAAGATGAGCTCCACCTGCAACAGCTTTTTTTTTTCTTTTTTTTTCTTTTTTTGCAACTTTCTGGAGCATAGATGCATGAATTGAAAGTGGAGGCCAGACAGAAACAAGAAAATATGGATCAGGCACACACACATCCATAGGCTTCATCTTAGCAGTAACTAGCACTTTCCCCAGCAGTCTGCAGAACTTGATAAAACACAACAGCGCCTGCGAACATATTTTTAGCCGCCTTTATGTTTGCAGCGTTCTGTATGTGATGATGGCTTTGCTCCAGCAAATGTATCCTGTCATTAATCTAGGCGTTTTGATGCCGCTCAGAAGTTAAAATGGAGTCTCCGCTGTGTGTAAGCATTAGAGGTTCATAAACACCAATGGAGACTGACAGGGTTTTCCATGCGTCACAGATGGGGGAGTATTTGGCAACAGTAATATCTTTATACAAAGAAACAAAGACACGGGCACATCTCACACCTCATTAATCGTGCAGGTAATGATGCTCATCATATCCTTCTATCGGAGTTTGGCACTGTAGACCTGAAGAGAATTTAGAGCCGGTCTACATCACGCTTTCTTTTTTTTATGCTGTTTAGCTGTTCACTCACTCGACTCGACTGCTCGATTCCCTCAGTGATTTTGTTCACACATTTGCATAGCTGCTAGAAACTCCTGCTGCTTTTTTAGTGCTTAAACATTATAAATATGTGCCTCTGTATATTGATTTGCAGTGGCTATTTGCAGTAAGTGTAAAAAGCGATAGATTACACTTAGTGAAAATAGCATATTTTTTAGCGATAGATGCTATTTACACTAAGTGCAAATAGCAATGGATTCCATTTACACTAAGTGAAAATATATATTTTTTAAACAATATGCTACTTACACTAAGTGCAAATAGCTATAAATTCTATTTACACTATGTTAGAGTAGCAAGAATTTCTGCTATTTATACTAGGCTACTTATTGCAAATAGTCGCAATTATCTGCACCGCAGTATTGTAGTACATTATAAAACAGTATCCAATAACGTATTGAGTGTAAATTATAATTTTAGATCAAATTATTAAATGGAAGCCACCTTATTGGGACAGTAAAGCCCTCCCTAACTCTACCCAGTACTTTATTTTCAACTTTCCAATTATTTCCTTCATTTTCTTTTTAAATAAATGCCTTTCCGATGTGATATGAGATTTGAAAAGAGAGAAAAAAAGTTCAGCAAAAGGTGGTTTAGAACTCGGGTTGATCGCATCAAAAAGGACACGCCTGACCATCTACAGCACTGGAACTGATGTTTGAAGAGCATCTTTTGTAATCTTGTCTACCCCAATCACACGTTGGTGGGCAGAGTTAGTGTAAATAGCCTCTGCCAACAAGGTGGGCTATTTGCACTTAGTGTAAATAGACACTCCGATATTGATTTGCAAGAAATCATAAATCTTTACTCTAATTAAAAATTAATGTACTGAAATATATTTGAAACACATTTATTCCATACTAAGTATACTACAAATACATTTACATATTTATGTACTTAATAAAAAAAAAACCTGCAATTGCACTTTTAGTATACTAAACTGGTATACGTAAAGTCTGCTGAATTGGAATAACTCATTTTGTACTTAATGCACTTTAATTGCGCGGTTGAAGTCCAACTGAAGATATTCTGAAGTATATTTGATTGTGCTATAGTGAAACTATTGGAAGTATAGTTCAGGTACATTTTAAATATCTTGCATTTGAAGACCGATATTATTCAAAGATCATACAATCCTCATCAATAGTGACATTAAAACATATTTTAGGCTTAATGTTAAAAAATGTAGTACTCCAAATAAAGTTGATTTATAATTTTATATAAGTAAGTCTCGAGTGGTATGTCAGTAAATGTTAATAGATTTGAACTATATTTGGTATGAAATAAACGTATTTTAAATATATTACTTTTTTACTAAGGTAGTACTAGAAATAGTGGTTAGGATAGTAATCTGTGGTTAGGAATTTAATCCTGCACCCAGTGTTGCCAGATCCTTTTAGAAAAACAAGTAGCAAAAATTGCTACTGTCTGTTTTTAATATCTTAAAAAACATATCATTTACTTATAAGTTTATATGGCAAGGCAATGATCTGTGTAAATGTTTACATTAAAATAATTAGAAATTTTAACTATTGAGCTACATCTCAGAATATTTTTTGCTCTTTTTTTTGTTTTGTTTAAACCTTTCAGTTGTTACCTTAAGGAGACTTTTCTTTTTGCTCTATTAAATTTAGTTTTGTTGATATAACCTATTGTGTTTGTATAAATCAGTAACATATTTTTCAGTGTTTTTTAGTGCAGAATAACTTCTGTTGCTGACAGGCACTTACAGATGCAGAATATTTCATGTGTCATTTATAAATGTGTGGCGAAAACATTTCTAATGAGGTTATGCATTTACACCTGATGATATTCGAATCACATGCAGTGCAAAATGCATGCAACATGCATACAAAAATGTGTAGGCTGCATGAAAGGAAATTAAAAACTTTTGCAAGGTGTTTCTTCAGCAATTTATTTTCAGTAAACACTTCTCAAACCAAATGACGTTAATGATTTAGCTTTTGAGTCACTGGATAATTAATTGATGTTAATATCTACTAATTACCACGTTGTCACGGTCACTCGGCAGTGTGTTTCTTTAATCCAAATCATGATGACTCTCTCTCTCACTGTGCTTTTCATCTGCTGTGTCTGTGCTCGATGACAAATGACAGAGTGATACCTCCAGAAATTATCTCTCGGAAAACACTCCCTCAACAGATGAAAACCCGAAAAGAGGGAGGCGAGGCATGTTTGCAATCTGAAAGCGTTAGAAGCCTCTGAAATGTACCACTCCAATGAGACAGAGGTCTGAATATTTACAGCGTGTTTTTCTAGCCGACACTCATCCATCAGGAAGAGCCGTGTGCTTGGCCATGTAATCTGTGGATTGCACACGTAGGTCTAGTCGTGCATGTCTAAGTGTGTGTGCCTGCATGTGAGTTGCATGATAATATCTTCAGAAACAGTACATGCTTGATTTGGCCAGTCCTTCTGGTCTAGCTTTTGTTTAATGAATTATCATTAGCAGCACTAGCATAAACA
The DNA here is from genome assembly GCA_021397915.2 of Tor tambroides. Classification (NCBI taxonomy): domain Eukaryota; kingdom Metazoa; phylum Chordata; class Actinopteri; order Cypriniformes; family Cyprinidae; genus Tor; species Tor tambroides. The sequence continues at coordinate 29,841 of JAFVLL020034699.1, forward strand.
GAGACATAAAAACAGCCATGATACTGCACTGCAGCCCAAGTCCAGCTACCCAATTGCCCCCAATGAGCCACTGTGTCTTAAAGACACCTCAGCGAACAGAAGAGGCTGTCTTGAGAGACGGTGGCACTGACTTTCTGGTCTCCAGAACCTAGGCTGGTGTGAGATAAATGGCTCCTCAGTGCCACTTTGACAAGAACTTTTCTGTCCTTATCGAAAGCTGTTGCCACACTGCTGCCCTGTGTTCACACACGCACACATATACCTTTAAGGGCCAGTCTGGCTTTGCCTTAGTTGTTCTGATTTGCAGAACAAATGTATTGTGCTGGCAGAATTTGTGAGGTTGTAATAACTGTGTGTAAAAGAGACATCTTATTTTTGCTGCGCTGTAGTCGCTCTTTATCTCGTTCCTTGTTGGTGTTTATGAAGTATGCAAGTAAGGAGCTGGTAAATGCCAGGCTCTGAGACAGATGGAAGGTCAAGTCTGACAGGAAATTTGAAAACAGTAAAGGTGAAGAGATTATGGGAATTAATGACAGAGGCGACTTGGCAGGAGTTTGTCTGTGTGATTATGTGTGTGCCTCTATTACAGGGAGAATAATCATAAAATGGACAGTTCTGTTATCATTTGCTGACCCTTTCTTTTCTTCTGTGGAACAGGAATTTTTTTTATTTTGAAGACTCTTTACACATCTCTTTTCCATACAACATAAGTTAATAGTAACCACAACTATTAAACACATTAAAAATAATAATAATAATAAAATAAAATAATAAATAAAAATCATCTTAAAAGTAGGCTATACAACTAATCTTAAGCCATATGATCTATTTAATTAAAAAACAGCAATATTTGATCTAAAGCTTCATTGCTAATAAAATAGCAAAATTAATAAATAAATAAATAAAACTTAAACTTAATCATACTGACCCAAACTGGAATCTTCATGTCGATATTTTCCATACAAAGTTTGGGATCAGATGTATCTGAGATTTTTTAATGCATCTATTTAATCAAAAAACAACAACAACAACAAAAAAGGTAATATTTGAATATTTAAAACTTTCTTGCTAATAAAATAGCAAGCAAGCAAGTAAATAAACGAATAAATACATATATACATAATCATTTATCCTGAATGCTGTTGTATGGACAAAACATTTTTAAGAATTTCAACATGAGAGTGAGTAAATGATGACAGAATATTCATTTTTGGTTGAACTGTCTCTTTAAAACCCACTTTCAGAATAACAAAAGAGGGGGAAGTGCTGTATGAAAGAATTTCAGCTGCCAAATTCCACCATGGTAATCCTCATTCTTGATGAAACTCCCTGTTGCTAAAACGAGTCATGATGGTTTCAAACTGTGAATTATGAAATTAACTTGCTGACTCCCTGGTGGAGGCCTCGTCCCAGCATCTGCTGCAGAGACAATCCTGTCAAAGATGCTGTAATGGCGAGTCAGAGGCAGATGAGAGGGCAAGTCGAGAGAAGGACACTTTCATTCCACTGAGGTTTTGTTAGTGCCTGATGAGAAATTGAACTGGGTGACACTTGAGGGACGTGAGCCGATCTGGGACGAGACAGGGGTCACACAGGCAGGAGGAGCGCACCTTTAGAGAAGACAGGTGTCTACTGAAAGCTAGAGCTGGAGGAGAAATGAGGGCAGAGACACAAACGCCTACCAGCCTTTCAGAAGAAAAAAAAAAAAAAGTCATGCAGGTTTAAAACGACACGGAGGTGAGTAAATGACATGATTTTCATTTTGGGGTGAACTATCCTTTTAAACTCTGTTACAGGCATTAACATGCACATTAAGAGATGGCTAGAAGGAGAATTGGGGTGTTACTTAAATTAGCATTTATGGTCTCAATCGAGTCACAATGGCTCTAGCGACAATAACAGTGAAATTAAGCATGTAAATGAACTTAAGATTCCCTAACCTCTCTCTTTCTCTGTGTTATTCATTGTTTTAGCTTCTGTTGTTCTACACATATTGGGAATCTTAAGGGCACCTGAACAGCGGCCTGAATAAATCATGACAACACAGTTAAGTACAAAATGATCTCATGGAGATGATAGTGTTCCTGCGGTAATGGGTCAGTGCTTCCCTCAAAGTTATCCGTAGCGCTTGTGTTTGTCATTGACATGAGCTCTTTGCTCCCTTGGTCAGAACTGAGAGCTCAGTAGAGCTGTACTTAGTGCACTGAAATGTGACATCTGGTGAATCAATGAATAAGTGTTATTTTATTCATCTAAAGTGTTCAGATCTGAATTTCATAGTAAGTGTAAAAGAGTAAGTTCACCCAAAAAGTGAAAATTGTCGTTTACTCACCCTCATGTCGTTCTTGTATGACTTTCTTTGCTCTGAGGAACACAAAAGAAGATATTTTTAGAGAGTGTTGGTAACCCAACCATTCTGGTAGTTCCAGTGTATGCACAAGAAAACTTTGAGAATAGAACAAAATATCTTTTTATTAAGGTGAGCGAATGATGACAGAATTTATTTATTGTGAATTGTGAGTTTACTAAGAATGAATTGTACCCACTGATATCATTGCTCATTTGTGTGGGCTTTCTGCTTTTTCAGTTCAAAGCAAAAGCACCAAATTCACAAGGCAACATCCAAACTCAGTAATGGTGTAAAAATGACCATAATATATACACTGAACGGTGCATGGGCAGTGCTAGTGAAACTTTATTATGCCAGGCAAAAGCACTGACTTTTGTGAGTGGCGTGCAATCTATAGCATGTAGGTCTGTTAATTTAATGCATTTAATTATATATTTTAAAAAGGGTTAAACAGTTAACACATTTAATCGCTCCCGCTCACCCGTAATCTCCCAAGCCACACTTACTGAAAGTATTCAACACAGAAAGGACAGAATGCTTTTATTAAAGCTGCTTTATTTTTAAATTGACGTATTTTTAAAATTGACTTGACTTGTTCATACTGTGAAACATGACTGTCTTTACTTGGACCATCTCTTAAAAATATAGCACGTCTTGTAACGCCCCTAAATCTTACAGATTAATAGACTTGTTTGGAAAATGGCTGTGAACTGTAGACCAATGGTAGACTTATGTTCGATGATATGGAAGTAAAACAGCAAATCTCTTGTCTATTGTATTGATCCAATTTAATTACCTTCATTTTAGAGTTCAAAATATAGATTTTTATTATTATTATTATTGTGGTGGTTGTGCTTAAGGGTCTTCACAGTTCAAGACTCTCCAGTTGCTTTTGTGACATCCTTTAGCAAATATGTCAACAACCCATGATATATCATAGTTCATAGTATATTGTATATACATATTTCTAGTCAAATTGTCTCAAAAATAACCTGAATGCTCCTCATGAATTATCCACGGGGACATTCACTTAAATAATGTAATGTCTACCTGCTCCTCACAAACCCCCTGCCTCCTTTGAGTAGATTTGACAATCTACCCATCACCTTTCCTTTGACCCTGATCCATCTATTCCTCCACATAGATCTCATTTGTCTGTGACCACTCACCCGACCCACATCTTGCAGGCAGAGTAAATGACTCCGTGGTGTCTCCCTGCCACTCAAGACAATTCTGTCAACCTGTGAGAACAGTCACTCACCTCTTTCCACTCTAATCAGGAGTGAGCTTTTTCTAAATGACATCTAACAAAGAAAATACAGAGAGAAAGAAAGAGTGCACCATATGTCTACACAGTTGTATGCGAGACAGTGGCTATGTTTGCATGGACACTTTTTGTTTTAATCGGGGTGAAATCATTTTGATTGATGAAACCGAATGTTTACAAGAACGCTAAATAAAGGGATCGGGTTGATGTGTGCATTTATATGTTACATGCTTCAGTATCAGATTTGATATTTTGACATTTGCACACTGCATGAATATACAGAGTTTGCCGCCGTTTGCACATACTATTCTCCTGTCATTGCTTATTTTCTTTGTTTTAAATAGCAGACTTTATATATTTCGGGTGCAAATTAGGAGACGACAAGCATGTAAAGCTTTTTGATGTGCTGCTGTTATTTACCAGGCAGTAAAATTGCCGATTCCAGGCTGGGAGGATGAGAGTATAAAGTGAGGACTGATGAGACGTTGTTCTGCTCCACTTCACAGATGATGAGTGGAAGGAGAACTTTAGAATAACATGACAGTCATTTATGACACTTCATTTTACAAAAAACAACGGCTCGTTTCACGCGTCATGCATCATTACTCCATTTCTACTTCATTGCACATGCACAGTACTTTCCAGTTTCAGTTTTCAGTCCAATCAAGGGTGTACATGTCATCTCGATCAGATTAGAAAAGGTCTACACCACCCCTTCCAATCCGATCGAAATGTCATTTGGATTGAGCTCAATCGGATCAATTATCATGTTTACATGAAGGCTTTTCAGTCCAATTGAGCCATCAATCCAATTACTAACGGGTTGATTATTTGGTTGCATGTAAACGTAGCCATTGAGCTGCTTTATCTATTTTATCTATTCTAAAGTGAAGATTGTGATAACTCCCAGGTAATTACTGAAGACATTGTAAACGTTTGAGGTTTTTGTAAGGTTCTGATTAGTAATTCATTTTGCTAGATTTGGTAACAGTTAAATCATTAGTAGTGGGTTACCATGATCTTCACTTTAGAATACTGATCCATATAATTAGTAGTTTCTTCAGAAGGATGTAGTAACACTTGAGTCATTCCTATCCAAAGCCTTACATGTATCTCAAAAGCTTACAATGACATCAGTCAATATTAGAGCGTTATGAGGATTTTCACTTTAGAATGATGACCTGAGTAATTAGTAGTTTCTTTTGAAGGATTTGGTAATTCTTGAGTCATTATGCTAGTGGGTTACCATGATCTTCGTTTTAGAATTAATTATACATTATGCATAATTCACATTAATTATGACCCTGTATACAGTAGTTCTTAGGAGCTCTCCAGGATATATGAAAAATATAGTAGTTATTGATTAGCCAATAGTGAACTACCAGTTTCAACTGAGCTCTATTACTTATCAAATCGTTAATCAGTTTCTTGTTAGCTAATAGTAGTTACTACAATGTTAATAGTGCATTAGTCATTTATTCCTGTGTAGTTATTCGTTAAAGGCGGAACAGTAATTTAAAGTGTTACCGTTAAATCTGCAATTATTATTATTATTATTATTATTACATTTAACAATAGAATAGCACAGTCAACAACAACCATAATTATATGTTAACATATTAATTAAAAAGGAGTCCTGTTTGTCTGGTTTCCTAGTGCTTTTCATTATTATTATTTTTCACGTTCAGTTGGTGTTGATAGTTGAATTACGTAGAAAAATTACACAGTGAACATTTACATTCAGTTCGTAATTACATGATGCCATCTATAAAATACCTTTAATCTGTTCTGTAAATGTTCTGAAATCTGCTTGAGCTGTAACAAATTATTTGTCAACTGAAACTGAACAACTGAAAGAGCCAGTGGGCCAGAAACACAGACAGAGGCCGTCATATTCCATGTCTTGCTGATTGTCATAATTGTTGTAAGAAACGTGGTAAAAATGAAGCATTATGGAGATGAGCTCTTTTTACACTCACTTAACCCTGTAGAGGTGTTCCAATTATATTTGTAGGTTAGGACCAGAGGCCTCAGAGCTTGGTGGGAGTTAGTAGGCTTCAGCTACTGGCCCACATCCTCCAAAGTATCTGCCATCATTCACTGCACTAACTTTTCAGCTCAAGCATAGCCAAATGATTACACATGAGCAAAAGATGTACGCTGAAGCCTGTGGTGAGGATGGGAAGGACCTTTTTCTTTTTTTGTGGGTGATAGTATCTTCCTTCTATTCCCACACATATTCACTCTGTACTCACTATATGGTCTTTAAGCAGCAGCAAGTGGAAAGACCATTATTCATGTTGGTTTTTAGCTGTATCTCAGGGGTGAAAAGGAGCACATGGAGAGGAAAACTGTGCAGGAAAAGCTTGTGAACCTTCACGCAAGGATGACACATGAGAGAGGGTGCAGTTGGACAAACTGTGGGAGCACATAACCTTAATGTGGGATTGTGTGTGTATGTTTGAGGGGGATGTGAAGGAGGCATATAAGTGTGTACAGTAGTGGTTCAATGTTTCTTCTGTGAGCCTTTATATTGATCTGTGGGCTTCTGTAACTATGGAGAGGATGTTTTTCGGTGCTGTTGAGAAAGGCAGGAGGAGTACAAGAGCTCTAGCTCTCGCTCTCTCTCGCCACATGGTGTCAAGATATGGCCTATCTGAGATTTTACACATTATTAGATCTGTGTCTCAGAGCAGCGGCTCTGTCTAGAAACGTTTACCTTTTGAGTTGAATTGTATAGACAAATCAGTGCTATGGATATTGTATATAGTGTAACCCAGAGGTTGCACTACAGATAATCATCATCCGTCACTTTTACGGGCTGGGTTGTACATTTTCTGTCATGCTCTTATTTGTATCTGTTATTTTTCCCACCGAAAATATCCATTGTTTTTTCCCCTAAGCATCATATATTGCATTGTTATTAAATGTTTTTGAAAAGAAGGCTGCATTTATTTGATTTAAAAAATACAGAAAAAATAGTAATATTGTGAAATATTATTACAAATTAAAATAACTCTTTTCATCTTTATATTTTAATATATTTTAAAATGTAATTTATTTCTGTGATGGCAAAGCTGAATTTTCAGCAGCCAGTCTTTAGTGTCATACGATGCTTCAGAAATCATTCTAATATGCTGATTTGGTGCTCAATAATTTTTTTTAATTTTTTGTCAGTGTTGAATTTGTGAAGTAGTGGCACAAATTTGGCCCTCTATCATTGATTAAAATATTGTAATATTGTGTTTAAATTTTAGTTAATTTTTAATTGTTATTGCATTTTGAACTATCCATCAATGTTTTTAAATTTCGATCAGCTATGGAGAAGTTTTGGTTATTGCATCCTTTGCTGTAAACATCACAATGTATGGTGTATATGCCTATAGATAAATAAAAAAAGAATTTTACTCAGCCTTTATTAGTGATGTTATTTGTCTATATAATCTTATGTTATGATTCAATATATAAACACATAATTCATGACATATACAAACATATAATTCATGACATATACAAACCTATAATGCAAACATATTCAAACCAGAGCAATGCTGGCAGCTCCTGTTTTAAAGTTTTGTGTGATGGAGTGATGGTATGATATGACTGATGATAAAAGACCAGTTTATTTTCCAAACAGGTTTTCACTTATATGGTGATTTGTCTCCAAGGTCAAAATGAATGTAAAAGATTTACAGAATGAAAAGAAAAGACACGAGTCATATGAAATATAGTGAAAGAGTTTTCTGAGGACAGAAAGGGCAAAGGGTCACAGCCAATATAGCACTCATCAGCCTTGCCCTGCAATAACCTACAAATCTGTTGATATAAGTACTCTGCATCATACCCAGCTAGAGTTGTTTTTATAGGTAACCGACAATTCTTATATTAAGGTGCACATCGCCTATTGGGGCATCATACTTGCTAAAAATGCTTAAATAAGTCTAATTAGTTTTCCACAGCAGGACTACCCGCTGTGTGCATGTATAGACACTCTGCACTTCTGCTTTAGACTATGCCCACATTACCACACACTGAGGCCGGGGATCCTGCTGAGACTGTAGAGAAAGGTTTGGTTTTCATTTTGCCTTCATCGAATGTTACATTTCTCAGTGAGAACAAGAATGATGGAGGCTACCTTGAAATCACGCCAAGCTTTGCTGATGTGGCTCTTCAGGGAGATAAAGGGAAAAAAAGGATAAGAAACACTATTTCATTCACATTATTTTCACTATAGCTGGCAAAGCTGCTTTACATATTATAAATTAGAATGATTTCTGAAGGATCATGTGACAATGAAGACTGTAATGGCTGCTGAAAATTCAGCTTTGCCATCACAGGAATAAATAGCATTTTCAAATTTATCAAAATAAGTTATTATATATTGTAATAATATTTCACAATATTTCTGTTTTTATGGTATGAATTAAGATTAAGTGCAGGCTTTGGACTTCTTTCAAAAGTGTAAAAAAACATGACTAGTAGTTTGTGTACATACGTGTGTGTGTGTGTGTGTGTTTACATTTACATCTTTTTTTATGTTGACACTGGAGCAAAGATAATATGAATATTAAAATTTGATAAATATTCCGCTAAGCCACGTATGCTCTTGGCTGAGGCCCTCTAAAACTGAAATCCCACAGTCTCCGCTGCCATGGACTGATCATTTTATTGTTTTCAAAGAGAAATAAGTCTTGATTATCTGAATAATGGGCATGACTGCTAAATTAGATAAGTTAATGGTCCTTTCTCTGAGTTCAGTGGAACGCCCGAGGACAGTCTTTAAGGTTTACATGTGAGAGCGAGAAAGAGAAAAATATGTGTGGCTATTGCCTTGTGATCAGGAGAACTTCACACACTCTGGGATGTGTGGCTCCTGGCTAGGCGGTGGAATAATATTAATGATTTATGGGCAATTACATTAGAGCGAATGAAAAACAGAACAGACAGTTCAGTGGAGAAAATCACATCAACCCACTCCTCTCGCTCTCTTCTTATCTCTCTCGCTCTGCTGCTTATCTCTCGCCATGTCTCTATCACTCGTTTTCTCCCTCGCTATCTCTATTTCTCTCTGCTGTCTCTCTCTTTAATTCCTTATTTCCTTGTCCCCCCCTCCTCTTTCCTTTCAATTCATATTTCTCCTCCACCCTTTAATCTTGCCATCTTCTCTCATCTCTGAGATTTTTCCTTTTTTTAAGTTTGTTTTCTTCTGGATTCGGTGCTGTAAGTTAATATCTTTTTCCTGTTGCTGTCCCAACAGATTTTTCCGGTGTACTTGTAATTCAAATCTGCATGAGTGAACAGAGGGGTTGTGAGTCTCCCATACGGCAGGAGATCCTGTCCCTCATTGTGTATGAATATAAATCTGCCTGTTGTTGTCATCAGCAATAGAGTCTGTTTATATCGTGAGCCGTTTATATTGCAGAGTGGAGATTATGACAGAATTTTTCATCCCTGTCTCTTTTTCTATCTTTCTCTCTCTCTGAATAGCATTTTCTATTGGAGTTGAGAGAAAAGACGAGATTAAATTACACATAATGGGGAGGCCATCAGTAGAACATTTGTTCTGATTAATGACTAAAAAAGCAAATGGGTGAGAAATATCTCCTAATCATTCCGCCAGATCAAACTGCGGCACATCCATGTTTACCGCTGAAAACCAGTCAATCTCTTTTCCCCACGCCAATAGCACTTTATGAATTATGGCAGAAGATATCTCATCACTGTGCAAATTTCTTTGCCTGGCTTCCCTCCAAGTCCTCAATTAGTCTGTGTTTTCCTGCAGCTAGCGGGCCGGCAATACTTAGTCATTGATCAGTGCTTGGATAGCTGCCCGGCGTGGTGCCATGGTAAAAGTCTGCGAGCGGATCATGGCTTGATAACGTCCAGTTCCTTATTACTGGATGGACAGACAGCGTGTTTGAATATGATTGACAAACATCTCCAGACCCTGCTATCGCATTTTCTCCCATGAGGTGATCAGAGGAAATGCATTTAGCACAAGGGATGCGCATGTGTGATTTAAGTGGTTTCATTCAGGTTGGTCTGTGAGTTAACTATCCCATGCAGAAAGACAAAATTGGAAAATTGACCTCAAAGGGACGACGACAATATTGCTATGCTCTCCACTGTCACCAGCTGCAAAATCTGTTGTTTTGCTGGGTAAATGAGCAATGTTTCCAGTGTGCTTATTTTGCCTTTCAGATTTTGTCAAGTTTTTAACATTATTCTACCTGATTGAATCTTTTGGGATCAATTTATTCATGCTAAAGGCTTTTTGTATTACAAATATCAATTTTACAGCTGGAAATGTGAGTTGCATGTTAAAAAAAGAAAAAAAAAAGTCCAAGAGATTTTTATTAACCTTACTGATTTTTGCAAGTACAATGTTATTTATTTTTTATTTTTATTTATTGTTATGCACTGCTGGGGTCATTCCCAATCCATAATTTTATTCCCTTAAGACTACATGTATAAAATTCAATGTACTAAACCTCAGGATAGACAGATGATTTCATTTCCAATAATCTTTCTAAAGATCTGCCTGACATTTGTATTATACTTCATATTGATATAGTAACACATGGCTCAGTAGCATCTTTTAACTTTTTTTATTTTGCTGTGATCACATATGCATTTGGTGTCTGTGGCTGACTAATACATTATGCCTCTTCTACAGATAGCGGCGGTGCAGTAACAGTCCTGTTTTACAGCAGCCTGCTGCCATGTTTGACACTTCAGCGGCAAGTCTGATATTTCCGCGCCTCGATTTTCAACCAGACATCACCCTGATGTATTGGGCTGACCTTTCTGCCTGCAAAACTCAAATTGGCTCGCCTTGTCTCCTCGTTCGAATGAGATAAACAAAGTCTTTGTTTTTAGCAGCAGCTCATGATAGGCATTTCTAGTCTGTTGTTGTTATTGTTTTTTTTTTTCAGGCTCCACACACATTAGGAGAAAGATAAACACTGGCAATATATTCTCACATTACCACAAAATCGCTAAAGCAAGTAACATTGCACTAGTCGGATTGTGGGAAATTAACTTGATTTCTTTTCTGCAGTATGTTTTTTTTTTTCAAAGTATCAGTATGCATTAGCGTTCAACGTACTGTAACGTAATGAGTTGTTGCATAACATTACAACTAGCATGTTTGGGTTTGCTCTTAGCATTAACACTCTTTCACAACCGCTAATCTCTTCTTCACTCAGCTGTCCTACTTGCTCGATTGCTTTCTGCCTTTGGTTTGTCTGTAAAAGAATCAGGGTTTCTTATTAAGAAATCCTACAAACGTCAATTAACGTAATCTATGAAAAAGTACAGAGATAGTGTAGTACAGTATCTCACAGAACATCAAAGGAAGTAACATAACTATTGGAGGGAACAACTTATTTTCAATGAAAGAGCCTTCTTAGATAGTGGAAGTGTGTTTAAGGGATAATTCACAAAAAATAGACATTCTGTCAACATTTAGCCAACCCCATGCTGTTCCAAACCAGTTATTGTTGTTTTGGACCCCATTGACTTTCGTTGTATAGACAGCAACATTCTTCGATATATCATCTTTTGTGTTCCGCAGAAGAAATAAAGTAATACAGGTTTGGAAAACAACATAAAATGAGTAAATGATGGCAGAATTTTCATTTATTGGTGAGCTTTTCCTTTAACGGTGTTAGAAAGTGACTGAAGAGTGATAGAGATCAATGTGTAGGTGTTAAGCTACTCTTTTGGAGCCACCATAAAGGGCGGACAGCTGATAGTATGGATGGAAATGGGGTAGAAACCCAACCTAATGGCTTATCACAAAGGCTCTCCCCCGTGACAACTTACTGATGGACTCTATTTGGTCTTAAATGGCAACTCTGCCCCTTTTACTAGGGAGAGATTGAGAGACTGGAGAAAGAGAGAGAGTGAGGGAAAGAGGGGGCAAGGGAACGAGTGATGAAATGAAGGAGATAAAGATGGAAATGAACTGTGCGGTGGAGATTCTGACCACTCAAGTGTTTCCGAGCCAGGTCGCTCTTATTGCATCCCTCAGAGATACGTTTCTATGCCGTATAGATTGCTCTCTCTGCAACTGCCGATGTCACATGCTTGAGAAATTGAAAATGACTTCTCTTTTTTCCCACCTCTTGTCACTGGTGAGATGTCTGTTTTTTGTTTGTTTGTTGTTGTTTTTTTATAAATGAATCTGAAGCCAGAAATCTAAATGAGACCAGCAAAGGTTAACAAGCTGATAGCTCATTAATGTAAAGTCTTATGTTTATTCATGGACTATAATAGCTGATAATCATAGATAAGGACATTGATACCAACTCAAGATGGCGGCGCGGTCAGACGCAGCGGCTACTCCGGGTCCCAAAGACGGTGCTTTTATGTCTTTTAATGTCGTCTGTTCGTCTCCAAATAGTGTCAATTTACCGCTAATTCATAAGGAAATCACTCCTAAACACATCTATGATCGCCAAAGCCTTTTGGATATCGACAACGCCACAAACACGGGTGTCGCCGGCGGCTGAGACTACGAGGCCTTTGTTTACTGCTGGAGCCGGACCTCGAGACCGCGGCCTCGCCTACTGACGCTACCCGCACAAGGCAGCGTCGCAAGCGGTGTGAGAGAGGACGGAAGCGCGGTAAGCGCGGAGGTATACGAGCTAGGCTAAGGGCTAACCCCACAAGACCGGCTCTTCCAACACTCATGCTCTCAAACGTTCGCTCTCTGGAAAACAAACTGGACTTAATTCAACTCAGTCGGTCTACACAGCATGAGGCAAGGGATTGTTGTGTGTTCGTATTCACTGAAACATGGCTAAACGACAACATCCCGGACTCCGCCATTCAGCTGCACGGGCTAAACTGCTACCGAGCCGACAGAGACTTCTCACTGTCTGGTAAGACTCGCGGAGGTGGCTTGTGTGTGTATATCAACAAAGAATGGTGTAACAATGCTGCGGTATTATCAAAACACTGTTCATCGCTGGTGGAGTTTATGTTTGTGAAGTGCCGACCGTTCTATCTGCCGCGGGAGTTCACGGCCATTGTTATTGTCGCGGTTTACATTCCCCCGTGTGCAAACGCTAAGGACGCGCTTCGTGAACTGTATAGCGCCATCAGTGAACAACAAACAAATAACCCCGACGGCTTTTTCATCATAGCCGGTGACTTCAACCACGCTAACTTAAAGACAGTTTTGCCAAAGTTCTACCAACATGTGAACTTTGCAACAAGGGGAAAAAACACACTGGACTTTGTTTACACAACAGTAAAGAACGCGTACAAGGCTGAACCCCGCCCCCACCTCGGGTACTCAGACCACATCTCTGTTATGCTAATCCCAGCATATAGACCACTTCTCAAACTTGCCAAACTGGTTCAAAAGCAGATCACAGTATGGCCAGACAATGCTACCTCAGCACTGCAGGACTGCTTCCAGGACACGGACTGGAACATGTTTAAAGAGGCGGCCACCTACAACAACCACACAGACCTGCAGGAGTACACTGAAACTGTGACTGCTTACATCAAAAAGTGCATAGATGATGTGACAGTCACCAAGACCATCACCACACGTGCCAACCAGAAGCCATGGATGACAGCTGAGGTTCGCGGGCTGCTAAAAATCCGAGATGAGGCATTCAGATCAGGAGACAAAGCAGTCCTCAAAACATCAAGAGCCAACCTGTCCCGTGGCATCAAGAAAGCAAAACATCAATATGCTAAAAAAATAAACAATAACTTCAGCGACAGTAAGGACACTCGGACCCTGTGGCAAGCCATTCAGACCATCACTGACTACAAGCCCCCGCCACAGGCCTGTGATGATGACACATCCCTCCCTGACACACTCAACCATTTTTATTCACGGTTTGAAATGCAGAATGACACACCTGCACAAAAACTGCCCACACCTCCCAACGACCAGGCGCTCTGTCTGTCTCCAGCCGACATAAGGAAGACCCTATCTAGGATTAACCCACGCAAGGCTGCGGGTCCTGACAACATACCTGGCCATGTGCTGAAAGACTGTGCTGCACAGCTGACGGATGTCCTAACAGATTTATTCGCTGAGCCAGGCAGTCGTCTCCACATGTCTCAAATCCACAACAATCATACCGGTACCAAAGAAATCACCTGTGTCCTGTCTAAACCGCTGCCATCCCATAGCACTGACTCTAATCATGATGAAGTGCTTTGAGAGGTTAGTCATGCAAAAAATCAAAACCAGCCTCCCCAACACACTCGATCCGCTCCAGTTTGCATACCGCCCAAACCGCTCTACGGACGATGCAATTTCCTCCACCCTCCACCTGGCTCTTACCCACCTAGAAAATAAAGACATGCTGTTCATTGACTTCAGCTCGGCATTCAACACAATAATCCCACAACAGCTCATAAATAAACTAAACCTGCTGGGCCTTAACAATTCCCTCTGTAATTGGATCCTGGACTTTCTAACCGGAAGACCTCAGTCAGTCCGTGTTGGCCGCAACACCTCCAGCACTATCACACTGACCACAGGTGCCCCACAAGGCTTTGTGCTCAGCCCGCTGCTCTTCACGCTGCTGACCCACGACTGCACTGCCAAGTTCAGCTCCAACCACATCATCAAGTTCGCTGATGACACAACAGTGGTAGGTCTCATCAGCAACAACGATGAAACGCACTACAGAGAGGAAGTGGCACAGCTGGCTGAATGGTGTGGCACTAACAATCTGTCCCTCAATGTGGGGAAGACAAAGGAGGTTGTGTTGGACTTCAGGAGGAGGAACTCCGTTGACCACCCCCCACTGACCATCGACAGCTCGACTGTGGAGAGAGTCAGCAGCACTAAATTCCTGGGGGTGCACATCACAGAGGATCTCACCTGGACCACCAACACCATGTCACTCTCCAAGAAGGCACAACAGCGCCTACACTTTCTCCGCCGGCTGAAAAGAGCAAGTCTCCCTCCACCCATCCTCACCACATTCTACAGGGGCACCATTGAGAGTGTGCTGACCACCTGCATCACTGCCTGGTACGGGAACTGCTGACCGCAAGACCCTACAACGGACAGTGAACACTGCCGCAAAGATCATCGGTACCCCTCTCCCCTCCATCCTGGACATTTTCCTTGCACAATGCTCCAGCAAGGCCTCCAGCATCGTGAAGGACCTCACCATCCCTCCCACAGCCTCTTCCAGCTCCTGCCATCAGGTAGAAGGTACCGGAGTATCAAAGCTATCTCTGTCAGATTGCTCAACAGGTTTTCCCAGGCTGTGAGAGCTCTTAACTCCAATCTCCCTGTCCCCCTCTGAAACCATGAACACCTCAGCCCCCTCCCCTCAACTCATTAAAACTGCTGACAATTTTCCTAAGAGCAATTCTGAGTGTGCTACACACAGGTGAGTGGGCTATACAAACCACCTGTAGTAACGCACTCATCCCACTATATGTACACTGGCCACTTTCTATAAACACTCCTTGCTACAAAGACTCAATAGTATAATATATGCTTACTTACAAAATCATTTTGCACTATGCGCTGCTTCCCCCAAATCTCTCTTCTGCACAACATTTAATGTACAGAATATATTTC
The DNA here is from genome assembly GCA_021397915.2 of Tor tambroides. NCBI lineage: Eukaryota > Metazoa > Chordata > Actinopteri > Cypriniformes > Cyprinidae > Tor > Tor tambroides. The sequence goes on from JAFVLL020034699.1 coordinate 45,033, forward strand.
TTTGCACAATTTTATGCACAAATATCTCTTTTGCACAATTTCATGTACAGTATTTATGTAAAGTTCTTGTACAGTCTCAGTTTGTGTATGTGTAGTCAACTAGGTATAGTAGTTATAGCATTTATAGTATATGTATAGTCAGATGGTTAACTGTTGTATAGCTCTATTATTTTTCCTTATACTTGCGATGTTTATGTATGTTTAACTGGTATGTAGCACCGTGGTCCTGCGAGACACAACATTTCGTTCCACTATATGTCCACACATGTAGCGGAATGACAATAAAGCTCAACTTGACTTGACTTGACTTGACTTGATGTGCCATCTACACTGTGAGCTGTTTTAATGCAAGAGTTTGCTAGTAAGTGGGTAATTTTAAAATTGTACAATTGAGAAGACCTGTTGATTGGATAACTACGTTACCTGGTCATTTACAGTGATATTACATTATATTTATACTGTATAAGAAAATACATTATACTGTACAAAACAAATTTGCTGTAAAATACACAAAAATTTGTGTTTTCTGGAAAGTGTTTAAATCTGTGTAAAATAAGTAAAACGTGTTTTTGTTTGAAAAAGTATGAATAAATGTGTGTCAGATTGTGTACAATGAACAAATATAATTGTACATTTTTATTTATTTATTCATTTTTTTATTTTATGGTAATTTTGGCTTATATAAATCAATAATGTCACTGTAAATGGTAACGATAATTAATCAGTTAATCAACAGGTCTTGACTGTACAATATTAAAATTTTCTGTTATAAGTACTGTTGGGTAGTGTGTATTAGCCATGACTCATTGAAAATTCAATTTTTATGGACTTTAATTATTTGGCCTTCTGTTTTATTGCAATATATAGCCTACATACAATATGTTTGTTGCAATTTTAAAGTACAAATCAGATTGTAGTAGTTTGTTTTGTTCTATTAACATTAAATCAGCTAATCATACATATTGTTGTGAACTGTAAAACATACAGACCTCAATATGGAAGTTTTAAAGTCACTACAAGGTCAAATTATAACTGAATGGTGGAATCCCAAAAGAAAAATGTAGAGACTTTATTCAAAAAAAAAAAAAAAAAAACTCATTTCCTGCAGTGCTGCACAGTTTGCAATTGGGTTTGCACTGATTGGCCGTATGGAGCATGTGAGATATTCTCAGACTTCTCTGCCCGTCGGCCCTGTAGTCCTGCTAAACTAGCTCATTAGTATGCGCATGACACGTTAATGAGAGTCTGTTTCTGGGCGACCACACACTAATACTCATGAATATTTAACTGAGGAGCGGGAAGATTATATAGAAGAAGGAAGAAAAAACGAACAGAAAGGAAAAATATCAAAATCTCACTAAGCTCGGAACCGTGAGAGGTTTGAAGAGATGATGTGAAGCAGATGCGCAAAATAGCAGAAAATAATCAGAAACTGAAAGAGAGAAATCATTTTTTTGAAAAGCTGTTAAAATGAAATACGTGACTTTGTGGAGGGAATATGAAAATGGATGGTAGTAAAGAGGAATAGAAATAGCAAGTAAGATGAGTGGCAAGGTCTAATCTGGGAAGAGGCCATCAAGGGGCCTATGGAGACCGTGGGGAAACTGCAGGCCAGGCGGCTTGGGGACTTTAGATTTTATTAGTAGACCTAAGAGAGGGCTTTAGAGGACTGTCTCCTTCATTTTTTGCTCTTCCACCATCCTCAGAGCCATTCCACTTGGCTTTTCACAGCAAGCGTCCTCACATCGAGATGGATTGAAACATTTCCGCTAATAGCATCTCCGCTGTCTGAAGGTAGAATTAATCTTCACTCTTCCAGAATAAAATCACACCCTTTCTCTCATCTTTCTTTCTTTCTTCTTCTCTTTCAACCTTTTACTCACCCTCCACGTCTCTCGATCCTGCATATTTTCTCTTTTTCTCTGCACTTCCATGTTCAGTCATGCCGCTCTCATTCTATCAAAGTTTTCAGACTATCCAGCTGAAGAGTGTTGTGAACTTTCAAACTTTAAGATGGTCATGCTTTAAACTGAAAATGTGAAATGTTCAGTGGAACTATGGCACTGACAAACATGCATAGCCTTTAAAACTTAGTCTGTTAGTTTATGAAATAATTAAATGAATAAAAATAAATAAATAAGACTAGAATAGAATAATGGTTAAATTGCATTAAAATGCTCCCTATCTTTTGAATAAAAGAAAGAAAGGGGAAATAGAAGAATTGCAAATGAACAAAAGTAACACCACAATGATTTTTTTTTTCTGATCCTAACAATTATTTTGTGCTTTTTTAATATATGAAGGGAAAGCCTAATGCTGTATTTTATTTTTTTATTTTATTTTATTTTTCAGTCTTGTTGATTATGATAAGTGCTCAGTGAACCAGTGATGGTGTCCTCTGCTGGTAGGCTGGTGTAAGGACAGATATGGCTGTGACAGCAGTTAATGTTCATAGTGAACATTATGACTTTCTAAAAGTGTCTTGCAGCAACCGCAGTTAACAGAGAGACGCATGCAGGAGAAATAATACATAGCTGTCTGATTCTCTTAGTTAAGAGCAAACAGATCTGAGCTTAAATCATAACATGTGCGTGTGTAGAGGTTTAGTAAAGTTGGCAGCGCTGTGTTTCTGAGTTTAAGTTTGTATATTTGATAAGGCAAGCGCAGTCTAAATCCAGCTATGTTTCTGCATGTAAATGATAACAGATATGTTAAATAAATCTGCACAAGAATCTATAAATAATAATTTAAAAAAATCTGCTAGATTCAAATTCCTTATGCGCCTTCCATTTCCCAGATGAAAAGTAGATGATATAGATGAAGATAGTTAAAGAAGCTTCTGATTTGTTAAGAAGAAAAAAAAATCTTGTTTATGGCATTGCTTTCAATGAATTGTGAGCCTGATTTGTAAAAAAAAAAAAAAAAAAAAAAAAAAGATTTTAAGAATGACCAGTCTGTCCTGGCTGGCAGGTTTTCCATTTGTTTCACCTTTACCTCACCTTCCTTTCATGACTTTTACCTCTCCACTCTCTGCATTTTTCTCTCTTGCAAGGACATTTCTTGTGGCTTAAGTGCATCCAGAACATCCCATCTAAAATTACACATGAAATGTTTTTATTTGTTTTGAAGTTGCTTGCTACTGACCTGCTCCTATGTGTTTAGATTAATGTTGTCATTTGTAAACACATCATTCATGACTCTATACCAAGATTTAAGCATCATTTATTTGCAAATTACAGATAACATTCATACTAATGGCACCGCTCAAACATTCATTTGAGCTCCATCAGTTTGAACAGCCTCCAGTCATATTTTGAGGTGTTGGCACCTTCCTGAGATAGTCATTAAGTGATTTCTCCATTTAAAGCATTTGATGTGTGTGCTTTTGTGTTTCCTCTATATTTTTCCCTTTTTTCTTTATCTAGTAACCGATACAATCCACCCGCGATGCTCATTGTCATTATTATGAGTGATTTATAGACTGAGATTTTTCATCTTCTCTGTAGACTTATTGTTCTTATTTCAATGGTTCAGCAATCTCAGCTCCAGCTCCAGATTTCTTTTTTTATTTACCATATGTAACAGATGCAACAGGAATTCTTTCTTGCTGCGAAATATAATTTACAACAATAGACTGAACGAGAATAAACTCTCTAGGCCGATAATAATGCATACTCTACAAGATAACTCAATAGGTATTGCGTGATAGATTGTGAGGGAGATTTTTAAAGGATGATTTTACTCTTCAGTGATTGGCCATGCCCTATCAATCGTATAGATGAGGGGGCGGAGCAAACCATTTCTGCTTGACAATTGCTGTAAGTCATTAGTATTGGTGCTGTCACCAAGGAAACCCATCAGTATCACAGCAGCAGCAGGTGTATGAAGCCATTAGACCACAAGAGCCTAGTAATAAAATAGGGTTGAATGAGTACACACAGAAATATCACTGTTTGGACGTGGGTGTTTTTATATGGGTTCAAAATGGACAGACTGTGTAAAATGTTTAACAAAGTTATTCATTTATTCAGCTCAATTGTCTGCAATACTGTACACTTCCATTTAAAAGTTTTGGATCAGTGAAATTATTTTAAATAAATACTTATATTCTTCAAGGATGCATTAGATTGATCAAAAGTGACAGTACAGGCATTTAGTATCTAATTTCTATTTCAAATAAATGCTATTCTTTTGATCTTCACTGTGTCACTGTTTCAACGAAAAATATTAAGCAGCACAACTGATAAAAATAATAAGAAATGTTTCTTCTGCAGCAAATCAGCTTATGATTTCTGATGGACTGTGTGATGCTAGAGTAATGATGCTGAAAATTCAGCTTTGCCCTCATAGATATACATTACATTTTAAAATATATTAAAACAAAAAAATAATAAATAGAACACTTTTTAAATTGTAATAATATTTCACAATATTACATTATTTTTGATCAAATAAATGTAGCCTTACTGAGCTTCAAAAACATTAAAAATATATATCTTATAGACACCAAACTGTTTTATTTGATATTAATGACATTTTCATTAAAGTCAGATTACTTCACTTATTCTGTAAAAATTAAATGAAGGCAGACAGCTTTTTGCCCCAGGTAGGGGGTCATCTTATCGTATTAGTAGGGTGATTTTGTGCTAAATTTGCAAATGTTTGCCTTTATTTCCCTTAATAAATTGGATGGTGCATTGTTTTTCTCTACAGCACATTAAAACTCATTTCTATATATTAACGTAGCAAAAGGTTCCTAAAGGGGGCTTGTTACCCCATCAAATGACTCAATGGAGTATTTGTTGTAAGACTGCCGTAAGTTTGTCTGTAATTGCCTTTCACAAGGCACTGTGTAAATACGCCACTTGTAGGGGGGGAAACACAACATCCTGTTGGGCATAGTTAACCAATGATTGAGTACTTGAACTAGAAATTTAATTTATGTAGAACGAACAATATCTGAGCCAAAGGCAAAAGCTAAATCTGAGATTTGAACGGCAAGCTAATGGTCACAGTTTGTAAAATACATTTCTCGCAGACTCGCAAATGATGCAGCTCATATTGGGGGACTGTGAGGATGGTATCAAAAAGACCTGGAGAGCTTTAGGAGTGATTGACAGACCGGCTGCATGGTGCAGTCAGGCAGTCAGAACATGGAGCGTCATGCTCATTTCGCTGTCTCTGTGAAGGTGGAGTAGAGACACACACACATACTTTGTGACTTATCAAGCGCCCCTTACATTGCTGTGACAGGCTCTGACATGTGTCTCTTCCCTGAAGCTCATTCAAACTGACCATTTACCCTGTCTGCCTCAGCACCGCAGTCATCACATTTAGCACATGTCCCGTGCTGATATCTGCTATTGCATTCTGACTGGCTAAAGGTGGGCTTTTCATCTACAGTTCTCAGTGAAGTGAGTAGTCTGCGTGAGCCGTTTAAGTGATGCAGAACATTGCAAACGCAAGGTAACTTAGAATAGACTGTGCACCGGCTATTGTTTTGCATTTGTCGGTTTCTAAAAGTGCTTTTCTGGGCAATGATTCAATGGCTGAAAGTTTTTTGGTGTTAAATGTGTTTACAGTGCTTTTTTGCATATTTTACATAAACACGAGAAGTTCAAACATTTGGTGATCAAAAATATAGCAAAAACAGTATTATTCTGAAATATTAAAATAGCCTAACTATAAAATAACTTTTCTGTTTTAATATATCTTAAATTGTAATTTATTTCTGTGATGGCAAAGCGTTTACTCCAGTCTTCAGTGTCATATGATCTTTCAGAAATTATTCTAATTTGCTGATTTAGTGCTTAAGGGACATTTTTTATTATTATCACCGTTGAAAACAGTTGTGCTACTCAATATTTTGTGTATACTGTGATACATTCTTCTTCATAATTATTAATAATTATTGTATTAACATTATAAATGTCACATTTGATCAATTTAATGTGTCCTTGCTGAATTATTCAGTCAAGAGCAATAGGGGTTAACATTAAGGTCACTTTAAGAGACATGCATAGATCAAATATAATGATACACATCTGATTTCTTTCTCAACTATTTAAGTTCACTTAAAAACATAACCAACTGTTTTCGTGGATACTTTTGACATACTTTTGTATATAATTTGTATGTTCAAGTGCAAGAAGATGCGGAAAGAAACGCAATATGGGGCTCGCACATTGTCTGAGACATGGCTGTCGTGGAAATGATAAACTTTCGTGATGACCAGTGACCCAATCGGGCCAGTGACAAATCCGTCAACTGTACTGAATGTTTTTCAAGTTTGCCCCAGGCCATCAGGCTTATTGTTAAGCCCTGATTAAAAAAAAATAGCTAAAATAAAAACACACATTACATTTTGAATCCAGAATGGTTTTTGAACCCCACTGTATCTGTCTTTTTCTTTCAGTTTTCCCTCTACCAATAATCCCCATTTCCCTCTTTTTCTCTCTGTTTCTCTGTCTTCTGCACGTCTTTACCATGCATGCACTGTTTAGTTTCCTCCACCAGTATAAATGAAAAGATGTCTGCTTGTTCTCGGTGGAGCGGTATCCTGGGAAAGACAGCACGAGCCGCACCGGTGTTAAAGCCACATTTCTTGGACATGGAACAAATATGCAGGATAAATAAAAGATTTGTATTCATTTGAGAATGTGAATAAGAAGCTTTTTTTCTTTTCTACATCCACAATCCTTTTTTTTCCCCCTGCATCCACAATTCTATAGGGTGTTGCTATGATGTTTGTATTATGTTGCGAGTGTGGTTTCTGGAAGGTTGTTTGCTGACCCAGGTCTCTTTGATATTCTGGTAACATAGATGTTTTGTCCGCTCGCTTTAGCGAGCACCACTAATCACGTTCATACGTCCGTTTCGGTTTGTGCGACAGGCAGCTCATGAGACGACGGCACACGCTTACAAAGTAAATAGCTTCAGTGATTATAATGGGAGCACTTATCCTGACACGCCGCTAGTTTTGCTGCCTCATGACGCTCGCTTAAAGTGATACAATATAACAGCACCGAGCACTAAACTTTCCACCGCAATTTATCAAAACATGAGGAGACTTCCATCCCATATTACTCACAACATACAAGGAGTTCTATAATAACTGGAGAAAAATGTGTTAACATTTCCATTCGTATCAATGGCAGTTATTAACCTTGTTTATTGTGATATAAGCCTGATGACTTTCCTGTAATGTGTATTAGAGTTTTTTTTGTTTGTTTTTTTGAGTAACTTTTCCCTACATGCATATTCCAGATAACAAGCTCATCCCTTGAGGGGACTGTATAATTATTTGTCATTATATAATACTAGCCAAATTGTGCCTTAGTACTGAAATAGACTGCGTTATTACGAGTTTTCAGTTGGAGTTGCAGTACTTGATTCAACACTATTGCATTTTGAACAGAGATTTGCATTTCATCGTGCCATTTTCTGTATCTCTAGCTTCAGTGAGCACCACGTAAATATGAAGAACCGAAAACACTGTAAACAGGTTTTACACCAAAAAGCTCTCAACCATTTAGTCAGCATTGAATCGTTGCCCAGAAAAACGACAGATGCACAACAATAGTCCTCTCTTCTGTTGCTTTATTACTTCTTATGATCACAATTCAGTCCTGTTTTTGTTCTTCATGTGTCCTTGCTAAATAAAGCTTCAAACGTGACCTGAAAATGGAAATATATGTACATAAAGTATGGTTTTTATACAGCATTTACCTAATCCCACTTCCTCCCAGTTTTCTGTTTCTCTGTCACTTTTATCCTGTAAGGTAGAGCAGCTATTTCTATACATTACTCAAGTCATATACCTTTCCCTCCTGTTGAGTGTGTATGTGTTTGTTTTGTTTGAGTGCTTTGAAAGCTGTCATTATGAACTTCCTGCCAGAGTAGAGGTTCTAGTCACTGACTAAAAGTGAACGTTAGCTGGCCTTCCACCTCCTCGTCGTTCTGTGTTTACAGAGATTGACTTGTTGAACAATAACATCACTTGATAGATCCCCATGGCCTGAAAGTGCAGGAAGACACAACCGGACAAAAAAAACAAACAAAAAAAAAAACGAGGTGGTGGTTAGGACGGGGTGAGCAACTTTATCTAACAAGCAAACCGAAAATTCAGGTCTTAATTTTTAAATGTTTTCACACTTACACTACTGTTCAAAAGTTTAGGGGCAGTAAGATTTTTGTTGTTGTTTTTGAATGAAGTCTCTCATGCTCACTAAGTTTGCATAAAGGTTGCAAAACAACAACAACAAAAAACATAATATTGTATAAATATTATTACAGTTTAAAATAACTCTAAAATGTATTTTATTCCTGTGAGTGCAAAGATGAATTTTCATCATCATGACTCCAGTCTTCAGTCAAAACTGACATGTCAGAAATCATTCTAATATGCTGATTTAGTGCTGAAGAAGAATTTCTTATTATTATCAATGTTAAAAATGCTACTTAATATTTCTGTGAAAACTGTCACACAGGATTCTTTGATAATAGTTATTTAAAAAAATAATTTATTTGAAATAATTTTCAAATTAATTCAAATGAAATTCTTTCGTTTCCCCAATTCAGACTGTGAAATATTCTTGAAGAGCAAAAACACAGTTCTGAAACAATATGCATATTGTTGAAGACCTGTGTTTGATTATGGGATCAAGGACATGACAGTCTTTTGTCCTTTGTATTCATTTATTTATTCAAGATACATTAAAAATGCAATTCATACATTACAAATTGAATACGCGATGACCATTTTTTAATGTATTTAGTTAACTTATTTATTTAAAAGGTATAGACCCTCTTATATACAGTATCATTGACCCAACAACTGGTTTCTTCATTTTCACTTGCCTTAATTTGTTGCACAATAATATAATTTATTAATGATATGATCTTCACCTGTTGTTGATTTTGAACAGCTGTTGGGCATGTGTGGTATGTAGTTAAGATGGGAGGAAATATGACGCACGTTCTTTCTCGTTTCAGTAGTTAGCGCTGTTGTACTCTGAACCGTAGGCTAAACATGTCATTAACTGTGATTAACAACACCTCCATTTAAAATGCAAGGTTCATTAATAAAACATCCCTTTCTAAAAACAAACTGCAAAAAATATATAATATCCTATGGCTAAAAGTGTTTGTTTGTTGACTTTTATTCACAGGAATACAAAGTGACAGTAGGACAAAACCATGACCAGAAGGTGGAGAGGATGTCACGGTCTTATTCTTTTGGTTCGCATTGAATCCCATGATCACCCTCTATATGCGAGCAGTTTGTTTAATTAGTTTGCCAAGCGTACACCATTTCAACGGCTGCTATGTTGGGGCAGGTCATGCTAAGTAAGCAGAATGTGGGTGTCATTAGTGCAAAAGATCCTTCATGCATACAGATCTTGCGGCGATTCTCATTCTTAATGACTTGCTTTGGTAACAAGCAGACAGTGCTAACTATGGCCTCTCTGGCCTTTATCATGCCTAGTGACCCCTTCATTCAAACAAACAATTCCCTGCCGCAGTGCCAAGGGACAGTGCTGTAATAATGACAAATGCACACTGGCAATTTGAATCGATTAAACCGCATTGATGTTTGACGGCCATAAAAGCCATCTAACTGGTGAACCGTGTCTCCATCTTGTTTCGCTCAATCTGTTTCATCTGAGTTGGTGTGCTATGTGGACGACTGCATTTGTTTGTCGGCTGTCATTGAAACTGATAAGCTCTCAGCACGGGTTATAAAGAGCTCACGCTTTACCTTCACGCTACAATAGCTGTACATCTACAGCGGCGTGTTTACGCTAGTCAGTGCCCACATCTAAATACACAATCATGAGAACTTGTGCATTTCACAGCTGGATCCTGATATTCTTGCAGCTTCTTATGGCACGGCTAAAAATAACTGAACAGCACGCAACATTTCAAGGTGATTCTTTCCTGCTGGATTGCAATAGAGATAAAAAAAAACAAAGACTCCCTTGATTCAGTACGTAAACTACTATGACAGCTGAGCAGGGGTCTCAGACAATGGAAGGCCTGAGTAGAAAGCAAATAGGGTTGGAATATTTTTGTACATGCATCTTATTTATACACTACCGCTGAAAAGTTTGGGGTAGGTAAGGTTTCTAATGTTTTTGAAAAAAAATCTCTCTTGCTCACCGAGTCAGCATTTATTTGTTCAGAAATATAGTAAAAACAGTAGTTTTAAACTGAAGTATTTTAAAATGTAATTTATTCCTGTTCACTGCAAAAAAAAAAAAAAAAAAAAAAATGCTTTTTTTACTTAGATTTTTTTTGTCCTGTTTCCAGCCAAAATATCTTAAAAATTCTTAAATAAAGAAGGGTTTTCTAGAAGGGTTTTTGCTTGAAAGAAGCAAAATAATCTGCCAATGGGGTAAGCAAAATAATATTGTTTTCTGTTTGAAAGCAATAACTCACTTAATTTTGACTTGTTTTTTCTGAAAACAAGACAATAATTTTTAGTCATCTAGAAAATCCTTCCTGATTTAAGAATTTTTAGATATTTTGGCTAAGTAAGAAAAGCATTTTTTGCAGTGTTGATGCAAAGCTGAATTTTCAGCAGCCATTACTCCAAGATCCTTTAGAAATTTTGCACTGCTTAATATATTTGTATAAACTGATATTTTTTCTTTTCATTTTTTGATGGGAAAAAAAAATTATAAAAAGAATTAAATGTATTTAAAAATATACTTTTTTTTTTGCAACAATACAAATGTTTTTACTGACTTTTTATCAGTTTAATGCATCCTTGCATGATAAACACAACTTTTGAATGGTAGTGTATGTGTGCATGTTATGTATCATATAAGCATTCAATTCTCTTTAGCTTCCCAAAGGCAAATTTGTCATCGATCCATGTGGCACAGGAGGAAAATGAATCTCAAATGATGACTCAATTCAATAGTTAGTCATCTCCTCTAGTATATTCAAGGACACAACCTTGACATGAACCTTGGTTTCCTGTATGAAATGTCTGTTTAACAATAAATACACCTGAAATGGGCATGTATTTGTCAAGCTGGCCAGGAAATGATTTTGCAGTGTGGTGTGATGAAGTCCAGAAAGATTTCAGAAGTGGCCTGTGACTAACCTCAGATATGCAGCCAGAAATATTTTGGCATCTCCAAGGATGTTTAATTTAGTCATATGGTCTCCTTTAATACAGACTGTTGTCTTCAACAGTTTTCTTTTCAGCACTATACTTCTCTACTTTCTGTCTTTGTTACATAATTAAATAGTCATGACAAGTACAAGAGAAATGGAAGTGGTCTGACTTTTAAAGAAGCTACTTTAAGAGAGATTGACTGTTCACCCTAAATTAAATATCTGTTACTTTACTCTGTTGTTACAGACCTCTATGCTGTATTTTCCCCCATGGAATACAAAACAAATCAAATTTTAAAGAATATTCATGTAGATCAGGGGTGCCCAGTTGTAATGAGCAGTCCACTGAAGGCGTGCGTAGTGAGAACCCAAGTGCAGTTTATTCCAAAGCAGTTTAATCCAAACATCCAAACAAAGACAGACTTGACTTGACTCACCAACAGCAGATTACAACTTCAAAATAAAAGACATGAAAACATGAACATGAAACAGAACCTAAAACAGACCTTACACCAGTCCTGTTTCTGGATCAGTTTCTGTTCGGTGCCAACCCTGCTTCAACACACCTGTCTGTAATTATCAAGTGTTTCTAAAGATCTTATTTAGCTAGTTCATTTTTGAAGGCTTTTGATTTAAACTTTGAAGATATCATGGATCTTTTTCTGTACAATGGCAGTTCATAGTGACAAGCTATTAAAAAAGACAGAAAATCACTATAAAAGCACTATAAAAGTAGTCGGTTTGATATTTCCCAAGGTTTCTTAAGCTTCTGAAGAACTCACCTACTTTGCAGTGCTGAAATCAAATATGGTACAGATTTGACATCTTGATTTTTAATTAGACATATGAAAACCATGGATATTTTTGATCTCCAGTCTGTGCCACTTTTCAATTATCTTTTTTTTCCCTGAGTGAATTATTCCTAAGTCCAGAAGGAGAAAAAAACTTTTCCCTTTTCCACCCTAAAGGTAAGTGGTGATATCAAATCAAATGGTTTTGGTGATAAAGATGGTGGTCTTGATGATGGTAATAGAGCATGTAATTAACTTAGCATTCTGTGACAGTGACGATGTCCAAATTAGTGCTGTATGCAAGACAGAGTGAAAACCTCAAATTTAAAGCACGCTTAAGTAGTGGCACAACATTATGATTCAATGAGAGGAAGTCTTTTTTAACTGAACACGGATCTTAATGTAAGGCTCGTCAAATGAAGCTGAGGGTTCATTAAAGCATTTAACTGTCTGACAGTCAGTATGTATTAATGCTCTCAGTCTTTAGTGTTAAGTGCATCGAAATGTGCAGTAAACATCGGGTAGGCCTATATTTAACTACACAGCTGTTTTAACAAAACAATGCATTAATGGCATTGCCCGCTCTAAATCATTGAGCCATGGCTCTTATGTGAACGTTGTGAGTTTGAATCTGGCTCACAACCAATAAGTCACATTTTATTTACTGCTTCCTTCATTTCCTTTAATGACGCCATTGTCTTATGTAAAGGAGAGTGGACATTGTTCTAACAAAAAGTAAATAGATAAATACAAATTCAGCTATCGTTGGGTCAGCATGGTGTTTCTTGTTTCAGTATGTTGCGTTTCCTAATTAGGGATTTGCCTGAAGCCAAATATCATACTCTGTTTGTCTAAGAAATCTGAACTCAAAAGTAACATTAATCTAAGATGATATATCATAAATATTTTTTACTTTTTGATATAACTATGTTAAAGTTTTAAATCATAAGTTAAAAGTTATTTTTATTTTTTAAAGAATGAAAATAAAATGAAAATGAAATGTATTTAAAAATTGTCACGGCGAGAGTGAGGAAGGACTCAGGTGCAGAGTAGAGCAGGTAAAACCATTTATTTGCCACCAAAACACAAAATAACATAAACCATATAT
>JAFVLL020034701.1:0-25492 GCA_021397915.2 Tor tambroides
CCCTACATGAGAAATACAAACCCACTTTGTGTGCACTTATAGGCGTTTTCTGTTTTAAAAGTACGTCTGTTTTGCCAGCTAGTACACTGAAGAATAGATATACTGTGTGCCACAACAAGAAAAATACAATTAGCGTTTTTCCTCTGATTTAGTCCCACCCTGTGATGTTGCATAATACACTAGAGTTAATACAATTTCTACTATTCAAATGTAAAGGTTCAGCTTGTGTACCTCATGGAAAACCACAATTGAATTAGGAGGAATTTAACCGAACAATATCGCTTAAGCAATTAAATTACAGCTATGAAAAGAGAGTTGGTGTTTTTGGTGTATAGTAAAGCACTTTTGAGAACATGATGTGAACTTCATGGATTTTGTTTCGGGACAGATCCAAAGGTGTTGTTAGCAGCTTTTCCAAATTTGCATGAAAGTTATAGCAATTTTACACCACTGTTCAAAAGACTGAGTTAGATTTTGAAAAAAAGTCTCTTCATGCTCACCAAGGATGCATTTATTTAATCAAAATACCGCAAAAATAGTAATATTGTGAAATAATATAACACTTTAAAATAAAAATTAAAGTGTAAAAATATTTTTCCACTTCAGTTTTCAGTGTCACATGATCCTCCAGAAATCATTCTAATATGCTGATTTGGTGCTCATAATCATAATAATAATTATATATATATATATATATATATATATATATATATAATTAGCATACAATGTTAAACAATAGTGCTGTTTAAAATATTATTGGAAACTGCAATGGATTTTTTCAGTATTCTTTGATGAATAGAGAGTTGAAAAGAACACTATGTATTTGATATAGAAATCATTTGTAAAATAAAACTGTAAAATAAAAGTAAAAAAATAAACATTCTGACCCCAAAGCTTTGAACATGTAGGCTTATATACGCTTTCAAAAATGTCAACTTTGTGCCATCTTTTTTATTTATTTATTTATATTTGAAACGTTTTTCATTTCAAAACTATGGTTTTAATTTTGGATTTGACACAAAGCAATGGCAAAGTGACAAAAATTGTAACAAAAGTTGCATAAACGCAATCAATCAGTGATTGTTTAAAAGGTGCAATCTAAAAAATGGTGCAACTGCGCCCTCTAGAGTTAAAAGTATAAACAAGCATATACAAGACTGACAAAACTTGCCATAAGCGTGCATGTTTAAAAAATACTATTAAAATCCATAAGAAAGGACATTGACGTAGCATACACAGGCTTAAAAATGGAGTATATCATATCAAAAACTAAAGAAGATAATGTCACACTTGCTTTCAAAACATGCTTTCAAAGAAAGTTTCCAGACACAGTTTAAAGTCAAAAGCTCTTTCACAAGCTCCTGAAATGCAGAGCAGGTCTCTGTGGGCTGAGAGAAGTAGGCAAGAGTTTGGCGAAGGAAGCCAACACCTCCGGGCACTGTGAGAATTCAGCAAGCTGTTGCCATGGCGAGGGACATCTGAATTTGCATACGCAGAGAAGGGCCTGGTAAATAATTGATGAACGCCTATTATTAGAATAAACTCATTTAAAGTTAATTGTACTTGGATGAGCCTTTATCTGCAAATTCTAGAGAAAAGAAGAGCGGAATTGTAAGCAACAGCGACAAACATCTGCCGCACTGCAAATAATCGAGCCGACGCACTCAGCTGGATGAGTGTGTACTTTGTCTCTGTTGACCCACTTAACATGTTATTTCTCAATCATTCGCACAAGTGCAAACACTCTGGAGCATATGCGCATATTGAGTTTAGAGTGCTTTAGTTCAACACCACCTCTTAGAAGATCAATTCCTCAAATTATTTTTGGAAAAAGCGGCAGCAAATGGCCATTAAGAAGGAAACGCAGAAAACATTTCGAGTAGTTTTGAAATACTACATTGTGCCAGCCGATATTTTAATGCCTGGGATGGTGAGAACATATCACGTGACTCATCAAAGAAGCTCTTTCAACCTGATCTTATGTACGTCCAGTCGAAGTGTTTCAGCTGCCATCTGGAGCTCAGAGACTCGGACCACATTGAGAGCCATGCACCTGCTCCTCATCACAACACACAAACCCAAACGTCAAGCTCAATGATACATTTAACTCATGCGTTTTAGTAACCTTGCCTTGAGCATGTCTTGGGTGTTTTAGGATGTCATTCACATGTTTTAGAAGTTTAATGACTAGCCCTATAATACTAGGGGCTCTAAATTTTAAAATAAAATTTTAGCCCCTGCTTCTGAAATAAAATTCAGTTTTTTTTTTAGATTTGTGTATTTGCTTGAATTTATGCATTACTATAGAGTTACTAATATGTTCAGATTGGTTTTTGGCAGATTGCTTTGTGCATTCTAGCAGTGTTATTTTAGTATTATTTATATATTATTATTAATATTTTGAATTAGCTTATATTATTATACTTTCAGTTTTCCTTTTAATTTTAGTTTAAATTTGATTAATATTGTTAAGTTTTTGTCCTTTTTATTTATTCTTTAACATTTCTCTTTAGCTATGATTTTTTATTATTAATTTTTTTTCATTTTTATTATTATAATTTTTTATATAGCTCTAACTTATTTCTTTTCAGTAAGTTGTAAATTTTCAATTTTTTTAAAAAGTTTTTTAACATTTCAAGTTTTTTAAGTCTAAGTTTTTCATCTAATATTTATATTTTATTCCAACTTCATTTCAGTTATCAAAAACAATTTTTAATAGTTTTAGTTTCAGTTAACAATAGCAAAGGCTTCTAGGGTGTTCTGGGTTTCAAAAAAAAAAAAAAAAAAAAGTCCAAGTGACTACGATTTTCAGATTCTTATTTATGGCCAAGTCTTACTTATGGCCAATATTCATTTATAATAATAAATAATACAAAAACAAAATAAAGCAAAGGTGATGCCTATGAATGCAGCATTCTCAGGGTTGCTGTATAAAAGTACCGCATCTTTCCGCTCAACTGATAATGGGGTCTTTCAGGGCATCTGGGTCCTCACCCTGCACCTGTCCCTCCAACTGCTTGCCTGTTAGCAAGCAGAGGCACAGCTAATGCCTTACATCCAATCAGACGCATCAAATATTCCTAATGGGCGGAGCTTACATCTCATCACCCTATTACATGGCAAAGAACCGGTGCCACTGACACCGAGAAAGCTGCTCATATCTGGTTACGGCCAGGTGATTATGTTCTTTTTCTGTGGCCAGCATCGATACACACACAAATGTTCATTGTTTAGCCTTCAAGATGGGAAGAGGAAATCTACTGTTGGCTCAGGTTCAATAATCAAGCGTTTCACACTCACAAAAGACAGCCTCTGTCTCAAGTGACACATGAAGACGTTGGTGTTTGAATGACCCTGGGCCTCGGCCATTGTCTGAACGGCAACCTTCATGCCAATTCATAACTGAACAGCAAGCGAATTGGATCCAGGCTAATTAGACGATGTTTACATGCACCTTCAGATGAAACGCAAGGGAAATATGTGTTGGTGGATGAACATGAAGAACACAAAGAAATAGAAAAGGAACATGACTATGTAAATAATACCAGATCGTACAGCTCCTGCCCACCTACTCGCGTATTTATAGTAGTGTACTAAAACCAGCACGGTTGCCTGAGAAACAAGCTTCTGTAGGATGTTCTTCAAAGAGATGTTCTGTCAGAATGATTCAATACACTCTGGAATGACAGTTTAAGAGAATGAGTTACAACGAATCACTGATATTTTGTTATAAAGGTCAACAACAATCGTTATTGTTGTGGAAAAACTGGTGCAAATTTTGCAGTTCCAAATGCAGCTTCACCAAGAGACCTGAAATTTATTTGCATACATATAGATTTTTCTTGGTCATAAGCTAAATTATTAGCAAGAGTTTACAATCAGCAGTCTTTTATATTCATATATACACTTTACAAATACTGGAAACCATGTAGTACATATCACTTTTAACATTTTTTTTTAAACAAAACATTTAACTTTTAGTCCCTGGAGCAGCATAGGCTCATTTACATAAATGCACGCCTACATACAGAAAATTTGCATATTGCTATTTCATTATTTTTGTAACAACTTTGCAGTGCCATATACACAGCTTCACCAAGAAACCTAAAATGTATCCTCACACACTGCTTTACAGATTATTTATAAACTAAATTATTAGAAATATTTCACAAACCAACAGTTCACTCACAGTAAATTGCACTTTAAATATATTTAAATTTTAGGCTACATATGGTTTGTCATTCCCCGAAGCAGCATTTATTTACATAAATGTATAAGTCTATACTGAATGGTTAAATATTGCTATTTTATTATTTATTTAACAACTTTGCATATTAAATGGTTGTTTGTTGTTTTAATTATTTTTTTAAAACAGGAACTAGTGCATGTATCAAAAAATGAGAGTTGAGAGTATGAGAGTTTGACCATATTCTTCATTATGATCTATTCCCTAACAAGAGGCAATTCAAAAAAAAAAAAAAAGAAGAAGAGAGAAATATAGCCTGTATTACTTGGGTAGGACAGATGTAGTAGTCATAGAAACCTGCGAATAACGGTTTGGCCGATTATAGAATTAAAATTACAACTAATAATTCAGATAAATTGCTAATAGTTGTATTTTCCCTCAAAATTACCAAACTAGGGGCCGGTTAATGGAGAGACGTTTGATGCGACTTAAATTATCCCGAAATAAACAGATGCGCAACATGTTGTAAGCATCTATTCTCTCATCAATAACTTCTGTTATAAGCCTTCATGCAGGTACAGAATAATTTCGGGAAACGGAGTTCAGAAAATGTGAAGGATAGGGTTCGACTGATGAATATTTTATACAAAGTGTGGATTTACAGACGTGACAGATTAAACCGCTCCAAATGACAGTCGCCAATGTAAGCGAATGGACGTACCTGTGAGGAGACGAGTTTCCTCGACTATTGAACCATCCTAAAGTTGCTGCGGCTGGGGTAAATTCTCGCACTTGCCTCGAGGTACGCGGAGCCTCTGCCTCGTTACGACTGTCAATCAAAGTAGCGTGAAGACGTAAGCTCCTCCCTTTTGTTAAGCCCCTCCCATCGATGCCCACTTGGTTATGTATTTTCTGCTTGTCAGACAGTCTGTGTCTTTACTGGGCAAACAAAGCCGAAATTAAATACTTAGAAGTTGTTGTGTTAAATAATGCAATGATTATGTCCAGTCAACCGTTAAATGTAGAATTGTATTGGACAAAAAGCCTAATTGGACAAACCTGAAGGTGTTTATTTTGATATAGTGACCTGCTGACTACACATTATCCCGCTTAAGTTACACAGCTATTTAGTAACAAATACTTGGACATTAATATTGATTTGCGTTTAAATATTTTTATTATTGTGACATGTCCATCACAATGTAAACAAAACTGCCACGCAATAAAATGAACATATTAATGACATAGATAATAACATTATTAAATACATTCTGTCATGCCTTCAGTTTTTAAATTCTACAACGTTTTAGCGTCTCAACCAGATCTGTGTTCATCTGAGTGGTTTGTTTCTCGATTTAAAAAGAGTTGTGTGTGTGTGTGTGTGTACTGGTTGGTATTCACTACGATATGGGGACCACAGTTTGACCATGTAGGGACATTTTTGGGTTCTCATGAGCAGGGGCGTCGGACAGGGGGTAATAGTGGAACAGAGTAAACCCCCCAGAGTGATTTTGCAATCACGGGGCCATAGCAAAGTCAGTGCACAGGGCCCAGAATTCCCAGCGACGCCCCTGCCCATGAGGAAATAATCTTATAAATAATACAGAACGAAGTGTTTTAAAAATCTAAAAATGCACTAAAAAAAGTTTTCTGTGAGGAGTAGGTTTAGGTGTAGGGGATAGAAAATACAGTTTGTACAGTATAAAAACTATTATGCCTTTGGAAAGTCCCAATAGTGTTTGTTTGTCATCTGAGGCCTTCTTGCAGTCGGTAGTCGTAGTAACCGTTTTGATTCACAAGATGGCGCCACTTAACTGTTCTAGGGTTGGTATGAAAAAGCTAAATCGTTGAGCGATGCAAGAAAAACGAAGGGTGTGTTGCCATTAACAACCGTGAAATTAGCAGTTGTCATACAAAAAAAAAAAAAAGGCTAATAATACTTCTCCGGGATCCACCAATTAAAATCAAGTAGATTATCACATTTTTATGCCAACGCATTTGTTTACTCTTGACTGCACATGTTGATTGGCTGGCCCAGACTACAAAACTTCTTTGCATAATTTAAGCTTTAAAAAGTATATTTTATCACACCAATTGTCATCACAGTTCATTCCTGAGTTGAAATATGGTATGCAAACCTAACACTGACAAACGTTTTTGGAGGTTTCCCTATTCAAAGAAATAAGAACTGTACCCTGCAAACAAGCCTGCACTGGCCCTTTACGGGCCCACTTAGGGCTAGCCTAAGGGCCCCCAGCGGGCTACAAGTGCAGGGCCTCTGAGACTTTGCTCATTGGCAAAACATTGGTCCCTAGCACTGGCCCTACATGGGCAGCGCCCACTTAGCCCCCAGGAAGCCCTCACTAGGCCCACACAGGGCCCACACTATTAATCTACAACAATACAACAGTTTTTAAATACTTTTCAGCTACTATAACTTAAATCTTTGGGAAAAACAGTTATACATCTGAAATGGATGCAGTAATCACATAACTAATGTCTATATTGTCAAACATGTACAGTAGTCAAAGGGATTTCAAATCAATGGATTTATTAAATAATCCAACCTCTTGTAATGAAAACACGCCACAGCTGTCAAACACCAGACTATTCCTAACCAGGAACAGTCAAAAATAGTCCAGACTACGGTCTCACGTTGAAAAGAACTTTAAATCCATATTCAAACTGGACCATGATGTGGTAACCTCACCAATAAAGAGTCCTTCTAAAATGCATACAAATACACTTAAATAGTCTTAAACTCATAGCATCAGTCTAAACATAGGCCATACATACATTTAACATCTCTGCAAAAAACATCAGCAATGCACATTTTTAAATAGAAAAACAAAACAAAAACAACTTGTTTAGACTGGGGTTGAAAGGAGACATTTCCCAACCCGGACACAGCATGGCTTTACTTAAGGAAACCTTAAGCTCCAACTTTGATCAAACTCACCACCCTGTGATTTTCTAATGATCCTGAAGACATGCTCAGGTGTTTGATTAAGGTTAGGACTAAACTCTGCAGGAAAGTGGATCTCGTGAGCCAGATTTGAGGATCCCTGGCCTATATGAAACAACAGGTTATGGAAAGGTCTCTTTTGGTTTGAGCCATTCCAGTTCGATTGAATCGCTGAAGAATGGCCAGTCAATGTTGTTTGTATTCTCCTACTTGCATTACAGGGCTGCTTACACAAAACCTGCATGGGCCCAAAGGTACAAAAGTTGCTCTGGGCCCTAACGGGCTGGCCCACACTGGGCCATCATGGTAGGGTGACCATACATGCCATTTTTCCCAGATGCATCCTGGCCAGGATTTCTATATTGCCTAAAATATAGGATTTGGCTTTGTTTGCGTGTGCAGACCGATTGGTGTATGACATCGGTTCCTTACGTTTTTGAAATGCTCTCGAGGTGCTTTGAATCAAAGCAATATAGAAATCCTGGCCAGGACGCGTCCGGGAAAAACGGCAAGTATGGTCACCCTACATCATGGGATTAATGTGCTAGTGTGGCCTGCTCACAGAGAGCCTGCGGTGAGCCCAAAGCTGTGTGCCGCACCCGGGGCAAGCCCGCACTAGGCCTGTTTAGGTTTGGTGTGGGTTGGCCCTAGCTCACTGTGCCCGCAAAAAGCCAGCATGGGCCCCGCAAGGACATGTTTGCAGGGATACTTGCATGAATAGCGTCCGGTGGCATGGCCAAGATGGTCGCCGATTGTGGTTAATACTCCTGATTAATACAATGTCATAATTGAATAAATGTAGGATGTAATTAAGTCCAGCCCCATTTTACATACTGTACAGAAACATCAAATAATTAAAATATAGCCTAAGTAGTCTAATGTTTTGTTTGCAGAGAAAACAACATGAAACATTTGTTGGGATTTATTTTTGACACTTAATACACATATACACCATAAAAAGGGAATAAATCAGCATATACTCAAATATATGCCCACTGTTGGCTGTTCCACAGTTTAAAAGTTAACCAAACCTCTGTCAAGACACATCTTACAAAACAGATCAGTTTATGATCTGAAAACATATTGACTAGAAAGTTTGTAACAGATTCAGCCGTTTTAAAAGCCTTTTCTGATGTACAGCAGCACAGTGTCAAGATATCTTGCACTTTATGTATAATCTTAATGCTTTTTCATTATTGTCCAACCATAATAGCTTATCTTTAGATACATAATCAAATGTAGGCCTTCATCGTAGCATCTGAGTGCAATCCATGATTATGCCTATTCACCAGCAAAGAGGCTCCACCAGGACATTGTCTTTCAGTGCTCCGGCACTCTGAAAACTCTGTAGATCCACTACAGACAAACGCAGTGTCCATAATATAGAACATTTTCATCTATACCTCCCATCTACGTCTAAAATAGATGTCTGTGGGGTGTAGTTGTGATGGCAGAAAGAAGACCTTGAGGGGTCTGTGTAGATAACAGAGCTGGTGAGGCTCTTGCGGTCCTGTTTGAGCCTTGGGTGTTTCTGCCAGTGGCACCACAAAAGTTCCACCTGCTCTCTGAAGAAACTGGTAGTCAGCGTGTACAGGATGGGATTCAAGGCACTGTTGATGGGGAGGATGAAGATCACCACCCAAGATGTTATTGTTCCTGAGAGAGACATTAAATATAAAAGACATGTTCTTTTCTTTCAGTAAAATATATGTAGCTTTAGGACCAACTAACCTGGTATCTCAACTTCCAGCAGGGACAGGATTTTGACCAGGAATATGGGAATCCAGCAGAGGGCGTCAGAGAACACGATGAAGAAAAAGCGGTTTGCCATTGCCACATCCCTGTGCAGCCGTCCACGCAGCTCTGTGGCATTGATGCCTGTCTTATAGATGGAGTAAAACATGCTGGAGTAGGACACGACAATGATGAGGAAGGCCACCAGGTTAAGTCCTACAAGTATAAACATAAAACACTGAATGAACAACAGTATAAAGCATAATGAAAATGGGTCAAGGCCATCTCTGTACTGTGACTAAGAGGTTTCTTAAGTGTGCCGCAGAGCGCTCGGCTTAATGTGCTGGAAAATAGCTTTCATCAGTTCAGTATGGTTGGTATCGTGAATAAACGAGTGCCATCAGTAGAAATTAACAATATGTGGCACAGACAGATATTCTTCAGAATACAGAAAACATATTCCTTACTTTTTATAATTTTATTTTTTTTACACATTTATTAGTCAAAGTTTCCTGCATCAAAAACACTAATATATATATATATATATATATATATTTTTTTTTTTATAAACTAGACATCATTTAGTTTTACATGACATATCCCACCCTGTTTCAGACTCTCAGAATTAAACAGGAGTTTTACATAATATATCATTTAGAATATGTAAATGACATTTGTTATGATTAGCTAATTTTTCTATGTGTACATAATGAGTAATATTTTTAAAAAAAAAAGTTTTAAAGGTTTAAAAATACACAAGCATTCAAAAGTTTGGGGCCAGCAAGATTTTGTAATAAGAAATTAATACTTTTATTAAAATGATCATACGTGACAGTAAAGAAATTTAATTTTATGATTTTTTTTTCTTAAATAAATGCTGTGGAATATATATAACATATCTAATATATATTCCACAACTTTCAACATTGATAAAAAAACACCAAATCTGAATATTAGAATGATTTCTGAAGGATCATGTGACACTTGAGACTGGAGTAATGGTTGCTAAAAATTCAGCTTTGCCATTACAGAAATAAATGAATAATAATATTTTAAAATATATTAAAACAGTTATATTAAATTGTAATAAATATTTGACATGTTTACAGCATATTTGATCAAATAAATAGAGTCTTGATGAGTACAAAACACTTATTTCAAAAACATTTAAAAACCTCACTGACCTTAAACCACTGAATGGTAGCCTATTCCTAAAAAAATCAGTTCAATAGTTGTGGCAGTCATATGTTAATAAGCTTGAGGATTTGACATCACATTTTTTGCAGCTTAGTTTGAATAAATGGTCTTTGTGTACTGGGGATGGGATTGGGGAGTATTGGACTGGAGCAACTCTTTTTATTTCAAAAGATCAAAAATATCTGTTATGCATCAAATATTTTTCACCAGTGGCAGAACTCACCAAGAAAAATCCCAGTGGAATATCCCTTTGCAATGGGCTTTTCTAGAAGTTCAGAGTGAAGTGGGAAACACACTCCATTGTGTCCATAATAATTCCCAAAGATCTCCTCATTAAGCAGAGGCACTGCAGCAATAGAGATACCCAGCAGCCATATAGAGGTCAAAACGGTGAGGGTTTGACACTTGCTCGGTCGCAGCTGGCTGAAAGGAAAAACAATGACCAGGAATTTCTCCATGGTCAAATAAGTGAGCAGCATGACGGAAACCTCAGAGGACAACATAGCCAGGAAGCCGATGATACGACACCCCAGGCTGTCCATCCACAGCTTAGCGTTCTTGTTGTACTCGCCACGGAACTTCACATCAAAGACCCCCACGAAAAACAGATAGACCCCCATCAGGCAGTCTGCACCTAGGGACAAATGATGCATTGTGGTAAACAACTATTACTCACTGGATGCCAGAAGCAGAACACATTAATGAACAAGTAGCTTCCTGATTTATAATTTGGTCTTGCGCCAGAATGTTGGAGCTGTTCCTGCACATATGAAATGTGCAAAATGTTGTTTTTAAAAGACAAATCACAACACCAGCAGGCCAGAAATCAATTTTTACGAGGCACAGCACAGGTACGTGACCGAAGCACATGTGGTAATGACATTGCAGGCTAAAATGGAAGTGTTTCCCATGCCAAACAGGGTGCATTGATTAATGGCACCAGCTCAAGAACTCCAGCAAGAGTTAGAATTGATTACTGAAGGTGATTGTAATAGAGCGCGAATCCTGTGCGAATAGAATTGTTACAAGGTTATAGATTTCCTGTCCAATCACGACAGCCTTTCAAGCTGAATGTCAGGCTGGAGACTGTCAACAGTGAGACTCTTTGGTTAAAGGGTACTGACAGCAAGAGGACCTAGAGAAAAATGTTTTCAAATATCTTAGACATGCTCTTCCAGAACTAAATAATACTGTCAACTGCTGTTGCACGTATCTGATCGCTGAAAGCATAGGGGAGAGCTCTTCAGTCAGACGAAATCCACATTTTTTTAAGGTAACTGGATAATTGAAACATAGCTTGCTATACATGTAATGCTTGATGTAACTGAGAGGACATGATGGGTGCAGGAACACTTATAATTTGAGAGCTCAGTGCCCTAGAAAACAGGAGTGCCAGCTGCTTCTGCTTGCGTCACATTGGTTTCATAACTGGCAGCCAATTATAGTAGAAATAAACCTTAAAAACAGATGTATGTGCCCTCTGGTGTCATTAATGCTGATCTCTTAAAAGACTTGGCCGCAGGATTTGAACTTTAATTGTGCTATATAAATAAATCAAACAAACAAACAAACTTATATTTAGTGTTTAATATAATGAGGTAAAATGTATACCTCTGGTACTCACAGCACAAAACCTTGATGCAGAGGGCATGAAGGTTGTTCTCAGCCCGCAGGACTGTCCGCATCCCGATGACAAAGAGGTTTCCAAAGCAGGTGATAAAAGCCATCACCCACACCGACACACGAAGAACCACATTAGCGAGCAGATCTTCAAAAGACGAGAGTCCATCTGAGTTCGGTTTACACTTTCGGACATGTGGGGCATAAGAGCAGTACTGAAACTTCTTGAAATATCTAAGAAAAAAAGAATATGGAAATTAAATACATAGTTTAGTTTCTTAATGTGTTAAATCACGTAAAGTTAAAGTTCAAACCCTGCTGGCAGATGTAACTACATCATTCTGAAGGCAACAATCATTTTCTCCATTCACATTATATATCTATCAAATATTTTACACACACACACATACATATACACTGCCACTCAAAAGTTTGAGATCAGTACATTTACATTTATGCATTTAGCAGACGCTTTTATCCAAAGCGACTTACATTGCATTCAAGTTACAGGTTGTTGTTTTTTTTTTACATTTTTACGAGCTCTTGCTTTCCCTGGGAATCGAACCCATGACCTTGGCGTTGCTAGCGCCATGCTCTACTATTTGAGCTACAGGAACGCTTAATCAGTAAGATTTTTAATGTTTTTTAATGTTTTCAGAGTCTCTTCTGCTCATCAAGGCTGTATTTATTCGATCAAAAATACAGAAAAAAACAGTAATATTGTGAAATCTTATTGCAGTTTCTAATATTGGTTTCTTATTTTAATATACTTTAAAATAGAATTTATTTCTGTGACGCAGCGCTGCATTTTAAGCATCAATACTCCAGTCTTCAGTGTCACATGATCCTTCAGAATTCATTTTAATATGCTGATTTATTATGAGTGTTGAAACTGTTGTGCTGCTTCATATTGTATTTTGGAACATGTGATACTTTTTTCTTTGATTCTTTGATGAATACAAAGTTAAAAAGAGCAGCATTTGTTCAAAATAGAAATCTTTTCTAACAATATAAGTCTTTACTATGACTTTTTATTCATTTAACACATCCCTCCTGAAGAAAAGTATAAAGAATAAAATTTCTTTAAAAAAAAGAGAGAGAAAGAAAAAATGTACTGACCCCAAACTTTTGAATTGCATTCTATATTGTAACACAAAATGTATTTTTAAATAAATGCTGTTCTTTTTTATTTTTTTTATTAATCAGAGAATCCTAAAAAAAATATCACAGGTCCCAAAATAAATGTGAAGCAGCACAACGGTTTTCAAGATTGATTATAAATTAGCATATTAGAATGATTTCTGAAGGATCACGTGACACTAAAGACTGGAGTAATGATGCTGAAAATTCAGCTTTGATCACAGAAATAAATTATATTTTAAACTATATTAAAATACTGTTATTTTAAATTGCAATAATATTTCACAAAATAACACTTTTTTCTCTATTTTTGATCAAACCGATAACAGCAGAAGAAACTTCTTTAAAAAACATTAAAAATCTTTACTGATCGGCAGTGTGTGTGCGTGTATATATATTTAGAGCTTTACACACTTGACCAACTATTATCTACACTATTATGTACATGATACTCAGTATAAAAAAGACAGAATTATATAATTACTCTTCTACTGTGAAGTGATGTATTTGGAATTCCACTAATTGAAAGCAGAATGAAATATTTACATGTAGGAGAGGTTATCCATGGCGTGAAACATGCTTGTCTGGATATTTGGGATCTCCACTCCCTCCAAGCCACTGCAGAAACAGAGTATCCAAGCTTTATTATTAAGTCCTTTATCAGGAGCCTTCGGTTATTCCGCTGACCTCCATCCGCTCACCGTCTGCAAGCTCTGAGCCTCAGGTGATTACAAGAATTTCTGATTCTGGAACACAGCCTGGTCTGCTGTTTGTTTGTTTTTGTTTTATCATCAGTCTGCTCTGCAGCCCGAAACAAGCCCACAAACACTAACTCCACGTGAGACTCATTTCATTTGGAAACCTACCTTTGTTGTGTGGTCACAACAGCATATTACATTTTTTTTTTAACATTTATTGTTGGAAATCTCAATAAAACGCAGATAATGCTGTTACTTACAGAGACTGGAGCTGAATTAGGTGGCTAAATTGGCCTGGATGGATGTGGTCCAGTGGGTTTTGGGACAGATTCCTACAAATGCGAAAACACAGCATGCCATTTTATTCAACAGTTACACGTAATAATGAAGTGTACTTACAGACAGCAGCACAGTTACTCACAGAATCTGCAATGAGGGTAAATTCTTGAATATACTGACTGGAAGTTCCTTTATCAAGTTACTGGACAGGTCCCTGCAAAAGCGAAGAGGACAAACTCACTAACAGCTCATGAACCCGAACCCCTTTGTTTCCATGCACACACTCATTCACACCAATGCTTCACTTACAGGTCTCCCATCATGCGCAGAGACTGAAAGGTGTTCTCTGGCAAACTCTTGATGAGGTTGGCTCTCAATGACCTAGAAAACAGCAAGGACGAGAAGAGTGAGGAACATAAACCACATCGAGAGTGTCCTGATCTGGAACTTGTTTCTGTAACCCTTTCCTTTTTTAAAATTGTGTATTTTTGGCTGGAGAAACTGATTTTCAACCATAAAGAGGGAGATTTAGTTTTATTGTTTTCTTACATGCCACAATTAGTGTTATTATAGTTCACTAAAAAGAAATAAAAGAAATAAAATAAAGGTTAACTGAAATAAAATACTTATTTTTATTTCATCTAGTTGCCAAGAAAATATTTTAAATTCAAACTATTTACACTAAAATAGCTAAAACTAAAAATTAAATAAAAAATAAAATAAACTATGTAGACTTTTAAAAAAAGAAAAGCACACAGCAAAATGACTAAAACTTTAATTATAATTTAACATGAAAATCGACAATTTAAAAATAAAAACATTCTAAATATTAATAAAAACTACAATATCTAAATGATACTAAAATAACACTGGCTACATTAACACACTCTGAGTTTTTACTTTTAAATTACTTAGATCAGAGAAAATATAAATTAAAACAAAGTTGGAACCAAAAGTCTGAGATAAAATATTCAAATTATGCTGATATAATTTGTACAGAAAAATGTTTTATTAAATTTGAAAATAATGCAAAATAATCATTTAAACTACGCATTAATCTCAACTATACATTTAAATTACATTCAAGTGAAATATTGACTTCTAACTTTAAAGCTTATCATACAGATGGTATAATTAGCTTCAGCTCAAAAAATATGAATACTAATGTTAATACTCACAGCACAGTCAGGTGTTCACAGTCGAGGAAAGTTGACAAGCCCAAAGTCTTAATGCGGTTCCCTTCGAAATCCCTTTAAAAGAACATGTCAATGTGTACTGATGGGTAAACATTCATAATGCAAATAAAAATGCTGGACATACAACATTTCAGTAAATAAAATACAGGCAAACTGAGATACTTCATATATACATGATATTCAATGATAACATGAGAGCTGAAAGTCTAAGATGATTTGGTTTCACTCATAGAAACACGTCGGCACATCAGTGAAATCCAGCTCATTCTGTTGCTCTTGGCTGCCAGTGATGGACACCATGGCCAAAGAGAGAATAACAGTGGAATTAGCAACTGAGAACATAGTGTTCTTGTACTAAATAGATGTTATGAAGGATGAGGCCCCCTAGTAGCATTCAAAAGTCAAAAAAATAAAAATAAAAAAATGCTGAAAGAAATGATAAAGGTGTACACGATGCAAAAAAAAAAAAAGTATATATATATATATATATGTATATATATATATATATAATACTAATATAAATGTATTTACATTATTAACATGTAGAAATGAACAAAGCACTTTAAATTACCATTGTAACCAATGTTTCAAGTATCTATATACAATCTACTGTATATACAATAACCTATATACAATAGAATATCTTCAATATTGCTATAAGAACTGTTCAATATTCAATGAGCAATCTGAACTGTTCTTGAATCTTGTACAAAAACTGTCTCTTACTATGTGTTCTAATTTTGCATAATTCACTTTAACTGGAATTCACTGTTTTGCAGTTTAAAAACAAGCAAAGTATGTAAAACAGGATTATACTGGAGATCTTGGGAGGTTCCAAAATACACATCCCTCTGAATTATGTATTATAAGACATTACTGGGACAGGCCCTTCAGTAATTCTTGAATATTTCTTTGGTTGCTTTAGCTTCACTCTGAACACCTGCATGGGTGCCTGGGTGAAATCAAATACGTCACCACTGTCAGTCAAGACTTTTTTTTGACTGAATATGAGAACTACTTTGTGCAAAAAAGTACTTGTGACATGACAACTGATACAAATGCGCCACAGGCAGCTCAATTGTTTAATCAGGCACAAACACACTCTAATGTCTTGTAAGATATCAATTTTTTGACGAGTAAAGAATAGTAGGCGGTTTCATTGTACACCAGTACATCGAAGCTCTGTTCCAAAACCTGAGCTGCCTCGCTGCCTACTGCCAGCATCTTTTGAATTCAAAATCAAGCAAGTTGTGACATTTACTGTATATTAAGTAGAAGAGAAGCAGATACTTACAGCCAGCTAAGAAAGGGCATATGGGTGCAGAGTCTGGAGGGTGGAAGCTGTTCTAGAGAGGTGTTCACCATTGACCTACACAGACAATGAGATGAGATGAGGTGAGGTGAGCCAGAAAATCATAACCTGTCAGCAGACACCTCATACAGACATTCAAAACTACAGTGCAATGCAAATATTATATTTGTCAGAGCAATAATTTTTTGTGACTGAATCAGCTGGGTTGGAATTATAAAACACACTGATTCTGAAGAGTAGCACTTCACACTCAAATAATGGGATTTGTTTGAACAAAAGAAGGAAATGAACAAGTCCAACACTTCACAAATGAAGACTGATGAAGACTTACAGGAAGAAGAGGGAACTCAGGCCAGTAAATGTGTTGGCTGTAATTGCTGTTATGGGATTGTCATCCAGAATCCTGAATAGGATGAAATAACACTCGTCCCTAAAAATGTCCCTAAACCACTAGTTTCAGTACATTATAGATATTATACAGTGTAGACTATATGACTGATGTAATCATCTTGAATTTGAAAGATGGCAAGATCATTTTTCATATATGAACAGCATTTACAGCTTGCTGATGTGTTGATGGTTGTACTCACAACCACTTGAGTTTATGAAGATCCCCAAACACTCCAGGGGAAAGCAAGAAGATGCAGTTCTGGCTCAAAGATCTACAACACAAATCAAGCAAATACAACCACTTACTCATGTCGATATATCTTCCTATATCCTGTATTACTGGATACTGTCTGAACTAACTTCAAATCCAGTGCTTGACATTATTTTTTGTAATTAAAAAAAAATAGGCACTTACAGTTTTTGCAGCTTATGCAGTCCACTAAAAGCATGAATGGAAACAG
The DNA here is from genome assembly GCA_021397915.2 of Tor tambroides. Lineage (NCBI taxonomy): Eukaryota > Metazoa > Chordata > Actinopteri > Cypriniformes > Cyprinidae > Tor > Tor tambroides. Next base: position 17,179 of record JAFVLL020034701.1, read on the forward strand.
TGCCAATGCAGTTATCCTGGAGAAACCTAAGAAACAAAAAGAGCAATTTGGACAACAGGTTGATAACAGGTGATAAAATATCAGGACTCGAGCCATATCTACAGACTAAAATATCATCATTATTATTATTATTATATAGAGAGACTTTTTGACTTGGGCCAGTAACCAGTCACAAAACAATCACACCATCAAGAAACCCCAAAGCATCCTTTCAAAACACCTTATGCTCTGGTAACGTAGTCATACCATCCTTTGAGTGTCTCAAGTACTGTATCCAAAACTAAATGTACCCAACCAAACATTCATCTAAGTATATATAAATATTTGAATATTAGAGGTGCTTAGCTGGCTAAAATGAATGCCTCAGGACTTTTCACACATCCTTTGTCTGCGACATGCTGGCATCCTCGTACATTGCAGCAATACATTGTGTTTTCACTCTCAGTGTTTCTGCTGTGGCTCTATACGGAAAACAAAGTGATTTCTGGGTTACCACATTAAATATTTAATAATGGCTTTGAATTATGAAAACATTAGGAGTGGGCCATTGATAATTATTCATGAAATCGATTTATATGAGGAGGAAGATTAATTAATCTATATATGAAAAAGAAGCTAAACAATGAAGTGTAGCAACAGTACAGACTTCTTTAATGGTAAAACTCTACTCTCAGTAGCTCTTAGTTAACTTTTCTTCTTTAACAGAAATACAATTGTGCAGTCTTTCAAATAACACCACAATGACGGACTTTTCATGTGTGATTTAATGCCAAGCCATCTCAAGGTCTGAATGCACTGAAACTCCCTTTTAGCTTCCCAGCTTGTCTCAGTTTAACAATCAGACAGCAGCTTGAATTTAGTTTAAAATAAACCTTAATGTCACACTGTTCCCAGGCCACCAGCGCCGAGGTGGAAGGAAAAAGAACTAAATTAAGTACTTGCATAGTTTGTACATTGACATCTTTAAAAAAATAACAATAACATATGTTACCCTGGACCACAAAACCAGTCATAAGGGTCAATTTTTTGAAACTTGAAATAAGCTTTCCATTGATGTATGGTTTGTTACGATCGGACAATATTTGGCCGAGATACAACTATTTGAAAATCTGGAATCTGAGGGTGCAAAAAAATCAAAATATTGAGAAAATTGCCTTTAAAGTTGTCCAAATGAAGTTCTTAGCAGTGCATATTACTAATCAAAAATTAAGTTTTGATATATTTACAGTAGGAAATTTACAAAATATCTTCATGGAACGTGATCTTTACTTAATGTCCTAATGATTTTTGGCATAAAAGAAAAATCAATCATTTTGACCCATACAATAAATTTTTGGCTATTGCTACAAATATACCCCAGCGACTTAAGACTGGTTTTGTGGTCCAGGGTCACATATTGTATATATAAATAACATACTGTAAGTGTTTGTTGCCTTAATCCTGTCCACATCAGTTTGCACTAGAAAGCAGATCTGCTAGTTCTTTAATTGGCTCGTTAATCACCAGACAGCATCACATAGAATCCAAGGTTTAATGGAAAGCTATAAAGCAACCTGCCAATACTGAGATTAACAAGCAGCGGCAAGCTCTGTTTAAATGAAGGTGACCATGGCCTCATCATAAAAGCTTCAGTGGATTCAGCAGAAAGCTGATCATAAATGTTAATCAGCTCCATCCAGGAACCAATTGTTTTTGTACCACATAAATGTGGCATTAGCTGTACAGGATGACAGCTCTATTATACAAGCCCCGGAGTTGATTTGCGGCTTTAGTAAAGCATCTCCTTAAGGTCAATGCATACCAAAGTTACACCATCTATCTTGGGCAGGTTTTATGAAATCAATTACACTTTATGTGACAGAATTTACTAAGAGGAGCTTGTCTGGATCAGAAGAAAGACTCAAGAAATGCTTATTCATACTTACAGCCTCTGTAGTTTTATGTATTTGACGAAAGCCTCATCGGGTAACACGCGAATCTTGTTGCTCTTCAACGAACTGCCAAAAAGCAACACAAACAGCCAAATAAACACTCAAAAGTGTTTCATTTGTGTATTGAAATGAAGAAAATAATAATCAAAACTGATGTAGTATATACTGCTACGAATTTGTCATTTAGGTGAATGTTCTCATTTGCATATTTACAAAATTCCTACCTATACACTCCAGTTTTTCTAAATATACTTTTCGGGAAAGAGCTTTAAGAATATAATCTTTTTATGTTACAATTCTGAAATTTTTCTCCAAGTTCTGAGTCTACATCTCGCAATACCGTTTTTTTTTTTTGCCACATATTATTATTCTGTAGTGGAAATGTGCTTCTATATATTACATCACCCTTTTGACAGTTTCATGCTGAAAGAATGAATGAAGCATTTATAAATGCAAAACGAAGCAAGCCAAGTTAAGTTTCTGATTGGTTGTTTGTTGCTTAAAGTGCCCCTATTATGGATTTTTGAAAATTAGCTTTCATGCAGTGTGTAACAAAGCTCTAAGTGAATGAAAACATCCTGCAAAGTTTTAAATCTGAAATTGCACCGTGTATAAAGTTATTGTCTCTCAAAAGAAAGAGTCGACTATGAATCATTGAAACGAGTCGTTCTTAAAACGAATCTCAAGCCGTTTCATGTTGATGTCAAAATGAACATTAGCATATGGCCCGCCCACCTGTTGCGCGCGCAGACCTGGGAAAACTTTAGGTGATTTTCGCGTTGGTCTGAATGAAAATACAAATTCATTCTTTGCCACTAGGTGCCGCTTTTGGAGCGTTAAAAGCTCACAAACACTGCTTTAAATGAAATCGACCAATCAAATGAGGGGTTTGGAAAAATGAATCGTTGAACGAATCGTTTGGGAGTCGTTGAGCAAATAAGGTAAAAATAAATGCATGTTATAAGAAAATAAACGTGTTTTTTGACCTTGCATGCATGTCAACCTGTTGTTGGGGAGTCCCAAAACCAAAATATGAACCTTTCATAACCCATAATAGGGGCACTTTAACAGCTGACCGTTACATTATAATTCAGACTGTCACACCAAAGCAGTGCTAAACCTTTTTTACATCGTCATTTTTAATTCGAATGAAAAATTCAGCCCAGAACTTTAACAATTAGACATTTATCATTTATAAAATGAATGTTGACAACACAGATTTGCAATGGAAGGTTGCTCACAGGGAGGTAACATTCGCTGACACCTGTGGAATGGATCTCAAGCTGACATGCACACAGTGGATATCAGTGTTATTGCACTGGCAGAGATCAGGGTACTGCTCCACTTCTGCACAGCAGGACAGAAAAGAGAGACATACTCACACACACACACACACACACATTCAGATGCAATGCAAACTGCCAAAACTATGTAGCCTATTAGAGGTTTGTGCAGAGTGACAGCCAAAATATAGTTAACAATTAACTATACTGCATTGTTTTACTTTGTTGCAAATGTTCTAAAATACATTTTAAATAAATTATACATTTTAACTTGTAACTTTTATAGAAACTTATATTGCAAGTGACATAAATATTGCACAATGCATTGGATATAGTTTAAGTAAATTCTGTACTAATACAAGCAGTTTTAAGACTGTCTAAACTGTGTTTCTGAGAAAGCAAAGTGTGAAGAGGTAATGCCGGGATTAGGGGGTAAATTTACGGCAGTCTGTAGCAAGATCTTGTGGATAAACCCTTTTAAAAGTCTGGTCGAAGAGGTCTGCCCAGCCACTGTTGTCTCCTTCAGAGAGATGGACATCGATGAGAGTCAACATGAGACAATCATGCAAAACACACATACACACAAGTTAATATAAACAAAATATTTCTGCCATTGAATTTTGCATTATTTTTTTCAGTTATATAGATAGACATTTTATTTTTATTTTATTACATTTGGAAGATACAATTCACAAAAAAAATTAATTAAATTTAAGAGTAATTTAAGAGTCTGAAAGGTGTTTGAAAATGTCAGAAAACATTTGAATTATACTTTATAGTTGTGATAAAGCCCTTGTGACCACTCAGAAATGCAGTAAATAAGCTACAAGTGAGATGTCTGTATTTCTAAACAGCTCTGACCACAGTTGTCCTCGTCAGCTCCGTTGGGACAGTCGTTTTGGCCGTTACAGTGCAGAACCTGTGGCAGACAGATGCTCACATTGCCACATGGAAAGTGACCCAGCGGACAGTCTTCTGAAGGGCTGCGCTCCAGACCTGCTGCAGGGACAAAATACAAAAACACGCTTAGGAATCCGATGCTTATTCTTCTTTAAGAATTACTTTCAAAGTTAAGGTAATATGCAATCAAATAATCAAGGTGTCCTTCAGATGTAAATATGCAGTCGGGTGGTCTAAGTGCAGTAATTTTCTCTTTCTTTTTATCCTCCCGAGACCTTGATCATGTCTTATGTGATTACAGATCCATCTTTACATTTTCAAATCGGTACTTAATGATATTATAGTTCATTGAGGATACTGAGGCTTTTAAGGCTTTATTTGAAACATGAACAAAGCAATCTGTACCAATTACGAGATATGAAGTGATACAAGCCAGACAGTGCTAATCTCCGAACACACATCCAAATGCTTCGGGAAAAGGGACCAACTGTGCAGATTATGTTAAAAATAAACCCATTTCCTTTGAGTGTTAGATAATAAAGACTCTTACTCCTCCGTATGTGCTAGCACATGCTTCAGAGACAAGAATATAAGACTGGAATATTCATATGAGCAATCAGTGCAAATCTGTAATGCAAATTATTTTTGACAGCGATAAGGTGCATCGTGGTAAGGGAGAAGAAAATAAAGGGGTTGAGGAGAGTAAGAGAATCTGAGAAAGATATCTGCTTTCTTATAGGATTCAACCATATTTTTGAGGCAAAAGTGAATTTTAAAGAATGATGTAGATATATAATGAATTTAGTGAGGGTGATTTTTCTTTGACCTCTGTAACACGTCTTGTAACTGTCTGTGCTGTACGTGTCTTGGAATGTCTTCAATGAGAACTGAGTGTTCGAGACATTGTGCCATTTGTGAAAGAAGCCAAGCACAAGAAAAAGACATCAGCTTGCGCTCTCATATTAAGGGATCTTTTACTATACTGATCCCAAGAATCAATATCAGTATAGACTTAAATTCTCATTGTGTTAATACTATCAAACATATTTGGCTTTGGTTTGGTTGGAAGTTTACTCACAATCATTTTGAAGAAATGCCTTTCAGAATACACTCTGAAAAATAAAGTTTCCAAAAGGGTGTTTTTGCAGCGATGCATGCCACAGAAGAACCATTTTGGGTTCCACACAAAACCTTTCAGTAAACAATCCTTAAGAACCATGGTTTCGATGGATGTTAAAGGTTCTTCTTGGATCCATTAACGGCAATAAAGAACCTAAGTTTTTTGGAATGTAGTCTGTTCCTCAAGAGCATAACAGAAACTCTGGCCTAATTTACAGCAGTATTGCCAAGAAAAGTATTTATACATTAAATGTAAACACCATGCGCTGTGATACTGTATTTCATATTATTGACTGACAAAGACTATTCAATTTTATTGAAAACAGGACCATATCTATTCAATTCAAAGCAAATTTGGTAGCGTATTTATGTTATTCAGTGGCTTTTTGATGCAATCACATCAAACATAAGCCCTTGAACTGTCTCCTCATGCAAAATAGTTTGAAATATACATCTGTTCCTCAAAAGCTAGAAGGACTGGCCCAGTTTACAGCAATATTAAAAATAGTGATAAAGATTATTTGTGACCTTGGACCACAACGCCAGTCTTAAGTCGCTGGGGTATATTTGTAGCAATAGCCAAAAATACATTGTATGGGTCAAAATTATTGATTTTTCTTTTATGCCAAAAATCATTAGGATATTAAGTAAAGATCAAGTTCCATGAAGATATTTTGTAAATTTCCTACTGTAAATATATCAAAACTTAATTTTTGATTAGTAATATGCATTGCTAAGAACTTCATTTGGACAACTTTAAAGGCAATTTTTTTGCACCCTCAGATTCCAGATTTTCAAATAGTTGTATCTCGGCCAAATATTGTCCTATCACAACAAACCATACATCAATGGAAAGTTTATTTATTCAGCTTTCAGATAACGTATAAATCAAAATTTCGAAAAATTGACCCTTATGACTGGTTTTGTGGTCCAGGGTCACATTTAAGATTGTTGATAAATATAGGCTGCATTTAATGTTCCTGATGATCAAGATTTCTCAATACATTTCTTTATCAATTAAAACCAAGGTTTATAAAACATGACCTTATCAAACCTCTCAAACTCCAGATCTAAATTTTGGATTTCAGTGTCCAACATGCCTCAGGTGTTACAAGATGTTTTAATGTGGTACAGCAATTTACATTTTCCCATTAGTACTGAAGGAATATTTAGTTACACTGTAAAAAAAACAAAAAACAAAAAAACCTTTCATCATTATAATATATTTGATATTTGCTTCCAGTCAACTTGATTTTACTCACCATTAATGAAATATAAAGTGGTTGAAAAAGTACAATGAACTTATATAAGTATGAATGGATTTGATAAGGTCATGTTTTATATAAAATGTGGTTAAATGGATCTAGAATATGGTCATGAGATATTTATGATCCAATAATATGAAATGTAGCCTATAGCCTTCTTAATATAAATAATATATAACATCAAAGGTTAATTCTATTCATAAAATTCCTATAAAATCTATTCCTAAATACATGAAATAAGATTATTTTTTTCAAAGATAACCCAGCTATGCTTTACTGAAATGGATAGTTTCTTACCTTTGGTTGTTGTTATCGATATAGTGAACAATATCCATATCAAATATAAATCCGATGTAAAAACGGTAACAGCAGCAGAATGAACCGACCTCATTGTGGCGTCGTGCCAGTAGTAGCTACATGCCCACATGAGTGTAATTACATTTTATCCAAACACTGAGCTAAAAAATCCTAAAATATCTGTCTAGACAGCTTTTTTTAAGTGAGCGTTGTAACTGTCTTGAAAAGAAAGAATAAAGACAAGAGCGCGTTACTGGATGAAACGCAATCATGAGGTTCCCGCGCAATTCAAGAGTACAAAAGCCACTGTATCTCATCGTAGAGTGAGTTTAGGGAAATACAGGTAGAAGCAAGTCACATCTTACAGCTACTGCAAAAAGTTTGTCCAGCAGGACAGAGAGAGAGTGAGAGAGAGAGAAAGAGAAAGAGAGAGAGCTGTGCGTCAGACAGTGGTTGCTATGGAACCTGTTGTCGGTTGTATTAACTAGTCTTATATGTTCAAGACGTTGTCACAACAGATATCTATCTATCTATCTATCTATCTATCTATCTATCTATCTACAGTGCCGTGAAAAGGTTTTTGCCCCCTTCCTGTATTTTTTTTATTTTTTGCATATTTTTCACACTTTTAAATATTACACAAAGATAATGCAAGCAAATACAAAATGCAGTTTTTAAATGATGATTTCATTTATTAAGGTGAAAAAAAAGCTGTCAAACCAACCTGGCCCTACGTGAAAAATTAATTGCCCCCTCCTGTTAAATCATGAAAGAACTGTGATTAAACATATTATTTTAGAAAGCTGAGTTAAATTTCACTAGCCAAACCCAGGCCTGATTACTGCCAGAACTGTTGAATCAAGAAATTACTTAAATAGAACCTGTCTGACAAAGTGAAGCATGCTTAAAGAGCAACACATCATGCCGCGATCTAAAGTAATTCGAGAACAGATGAGAAACAAAACAGTTGACATGTATCAGTCTGGAAAGGGTTATAAAGTCATTTCTAAGGCTTTGGGACTCCAGCGAACCATGGTCAGAGCTATTACCCACAAATGGAGAAAACTTGGAACAGTGGTGAACCTTCCCAGGAGTGGCCGGCCTACCAAAATTACTCCAAGAGCGCAACGACGACTCATCCAGGAGGTCATAAAAGAACCCAGAACCACGTCTAAAGAACTGCAAGCCTCACTTGCCTAAATTAAGGTCAGTGTTCATGATTCAACAATAAGAAAGAGACGGCAAAAATTGCATCCATGGGAGAGTTCCAAGACAAAAGCCACTGCTGACCAAAAAGAACACAAAGGCTCGTCTCACATTTGCCCAAAAATATCTGGATTATCCCCAAGACTTTTGACCAAAAATTCTGTGGACTGATGAGACAAAAGTTGAACATTTTGGAAGGTGTGTGTCCTGTTACATCCGGCGTAAAACCAACACAGCATTTCATAAAAAGAACATCATACCAACAGTCAAACATGGTGGTGGTAGTGTGATGGTCTGGGGCTGCTTTGCAGCT
>JAFVLL020034703.1:0-15725 GCA_021397915.2 Tor tambroides
AAAAAAAAAAAGTAATTTAATGCAGTTTAACATAAAGCTGCAACATAACAAAACGTGAAAAAAATGAAGGGGTTTGAATATACAAGGCACTGTGTATGTGTGTGTGTGTGTGTGTGTGTGTATATATATATATATATATATATATACACATATACACACACACATACTGTAGTGTATATGTGAATAATCACTACACATCATACAGAATGCAGCAGGACAAATGTCCTAATGTCCTTGTTCTAATGCTAATAGCCCTTAGTCAGGTTAGATGTCAAGTCACCTTTATTTATACAGCACTTTAAAGGTCCTAGATCACATAATTTTCACAACTCACGTTGGCAGTTCTTCAGCTGAACAGCTGGTATGTTGTTAAACAACAGTACAATCCATTGAACGCACTGCACTTCAATCCCTCACAGCCTCGTTTTCATTCCTGTCAAAAATTAAATATGCTGATACTCTGACTAAGGTCTATTATATGCCTATTAGACAAAGTCCCTTTCAAGAAAAGTCTGTTCACTCGGTGACCAAATGTGTGTGTGTGTGTGTGTTTGTTCATTTATCCCCATAGGGAAATTGTGTTTGCAGCATACACTCGCACAGACATTTGACAGTTTCACGTTAGGCAATAGATATTTGTATACAAATGGAAGTTATTTTGGGCATGTAAGACCAAGTCCTATCTAGCTGAATGGGGAAATCTTGAAATCTCAAATTTAAATAACATTTAAAATCTAACATCTGACAGACCTGTCCCATCAATATGGTTTCTTATGCTCAAATAGCACTAAATAAACTAATATTTTAGGCTGGACAAGCCAATGTACATGTGCAGTCCAAATCATGCATCCAACAACACTGACAGTGCGTCTGAATTTTGTACTGTCTGAGTAGGTAATACATTTGAATTTGAACTTAATACACGACTTAAAAAGTACATTCCTTATAGTATGAATATGGGTTCTATGAATAAAATTCAGATGTACTACACCCACCATGTTGTTACTATCACATGACCTAACAGCGTCAGTTGCATCACTTCACTTTCATTAATAAACCCTCTCCTGTGGCCTCATGGGATAGTAAATTGTCCACACTTGAGAATCCTGGCGGAACTAGTAGGTCATCTGTATACTTTTCGCCTACTGTTTTTCAAAAAATTACGAATTTGGACATACTACAAATTTGGCATACTGTTTTTCACATACTATATAGTAGCGAAGTATTCGACACAGTGTGACAGTTTTTATAGCAACCGCAGTGATGCAATTACTTTATTTAGAAGGGGAGCTTATTCCGCCATATTGCATGTTGCATTTTCTCCCATTCATAGTTATGCGAATGCTTGGTGTTTCTATAGTCTTTGCTATCAGTGTTGGGGGTAACGCATTACAAGTAATGTGAGTTACGTAATCAGATTACTTTTTTTCCAAGTAACTATTAAAGTAGCGCATTACTTTTAAATTTACAAAAAAATATATTTTTCAAATAAGTAATGCAAGTTACTTACAGTACTCCTGTCCTGTGTTGAGAGAAACTGGGAGTACTGTATGTGCAGAGGCAGAGTCACTTCCTTTAGCCTGATGCTTTTTAATTTCACTCTTGGTGTGAAAGGGCCTTTACAGTCGCCAAAAATATAACTTTTGTGTTTTCTTAAATAAGCAAGCCCAGCCCAGGTGACAAAAAGTAACGCAAAAGTAATGTAATGCATTACTTTCCATAAAAAGTAACTAAGTAACGCAATTAGTTACTTTTTTATAGAGTAACACAATATTGTAATGCATTGCTTTTAAAAGTAACTTTCCCAAACACTGTTTGCTATTGGATGATTAGAATATCGAGGTAGTAAAACAAAACATTTCCTAAAGGCATAGCAGCGTTCAAAATTATTTAATTCTAAAGGCCAGTGAGTAAGTGGGTAAAGGCTTGTGATGTTTAATAGTTACTTACTTGACCAGGTGATTGATTGTATCAGGGTCTCGAGCGGACACCGTGCCAACCGAGCTGCCGGCGGGGGTGTCTTCGTCCACCTCAAAAATGTACAGGGCCCGACTGAAAACCGGAGGTTCGTCCACATCCGTGACCGTGATCCGGACAATCGCCGTGTCGCTGAAAGGCCCCAGTTGCTCAAAGCGTCGATCTATGTGCGTGTTGGTCACCTGCACCCGTAGCGAGTACAACCTCTTACTCTCGTAATCTAGTTGCTGAATGGGAGAAAGGTTACCAGAGCAAAGATAAGACATTAGTCCGGTCTTCACGACCTCTCTGAATAAAGAAAGGCTTACTTTTCTGATATGTTTCAGCTCAGGTCTATTTGGTCACAGATTAACGACATGCTCTAGCAATGTCGCCCTAAACTTTTCTAAATCTAAAGCTCGTTTTTGCATAGGAGTGCTTATCGCTATCCCTTTTCTTCCGAGCTGAATGTCTTTTTCTTGAAGGCAGGGCATCGTGCTTTAATGCAGCCTTTTAATTATGAAACGATTAAAGACTCAAGGTACGATCTTTTACCTTTCGCCCATTCAGGCCTTCTTCCGTAGCTATCTTTCATTCTAGTTTAAGCAATAAGATTTGCATAATTGCCTGAGCCTCGTCAAAGCCTGACCTGACAGAGAGAGGAAATAAGCTATAGGCAGATTTCAGCAGGCAAATAGATCCCTGTGCCACACAAAAGGGAAAAAGGGACTTTTTGGGCTGTGAATAGAATTAAGCACCTTTGTAAAGTTGATAGGACACGAAGGCTTCGATTTAGGGGATTACTTTCTAAGCACTTTGCTTCGTGTGGGTGCGTGCGTGCGTATACGAAAGAATGAGGGAATGAGAATGAGGGAAAGACCGGCGGATGGCGCGGATTTCATTTCCAACCGCCGACTTACAGTGTGATGTTTCAAACGTTGGATATAGGGTCTGTTTACCTTCTTCACCGTTATCACCCCTTCCTGGCTGGTGCTGTCTGTGATGATATTGAACGCGTCTTGCCCGTCGCCATCCAGGATGGTGTACCACATCTCGGCGTTCTCTCCCACATCCGCGTCGTAGGCTTTGATCCGGCCCACCGATGATCCGATTCCGGCCGACTCTGGAGTGAAGAGATGGTAGGTACCTGGAGAAGGAGAGCAAAATAAATCAATTGAGTAAACAGGCAGGTGTTTGTACGAACTCTTTGTTCTCGAGCGAGGCGCTTCGGCGTGCATTTGTCTATTTGTTTATCCTTCTCTCGGGGGAAAAGCGGAGCTGCCTCTCAGTGGTTATTCTTTAATAGAATTTCAGCTCCGATGAGCCATTGGAGAAGGTTCTTTTTAAACCCAGTTTGTGGAAACTGTTTCTGATGTGGCTCTTGTATTGGATTTAAGACTGTGGCAAAGAGAGAAGGATTATCACCCCAAATGAAGCTCCCGCTGTGCTCTCTTTCTCTCTCTCCATCTCTCTGTCTTCTAGTTTCTATCTTTCCTTCTCTATCCACCCTTCTCTCTCACTCTATAAAAGCCTCTTTCTGTGGAGATTTTGTTCTGGGTTCACATTGTGACTCATCCTGGTCAGTAGGAGAAACGGGCCCCGAGCATTTCCATGGTAATTCGGCTGAACCGTGACGTACGTGTTGTGATTCTCATGAAATATCACTTGCGAAACTTGCCATCCGAACAGTTGATTTCATATGCTCATTATCTGTTTGCAAATCCAAGTACAATTCTGCTCATAATTACTCTGATAATCTAGCCTGCATCAATTTTTAATAGTTGACTGGCAGTCAAACTCTTTTTCATTTGGTATGCTCTTTCTGGCTTGTTCTAGCCCTTTTGTTCTAGACATTTCAATAGCCTTTTTTCTTTAATGAATTTCCATAGAAATGAGTCATAATTTAGTTTTACTTGACCTAAAATTGGCTGTTTTTGCTACTATACCTTTTAAGGCCTCCATTTGCAAACTATCTCCTGTGGATTGAACAGAAACCTTTGCATTTTGTATGTTAGATTATGGCCACATTGTACATCAAACTCTTTCAGTTAAAGATGTACAGCAAGGGAAATTATTTCTGTAGCTCAAATGGTAGATCATGCTGTTAACAACGCCAAGGTCAAGGTTTTGATTCCCTGAGAACACACACACTAATTTAAAACAGCTTGAATGCATTACCAATTGCTATGGATAAAGGTTTCTGTCAAATTTGATTTGTTGTGTAATACGGCTGGGTTTTGACACAAATTTTACGATTCGATTTGATTCTCATTCAAACGCTTGTGATTTGATTGCCCATTTGATTCAGTATTGATTATTTTGGATATAGGGCCTATATCAGGTACAGTACATGCCAATTTTTCTCAAGGAAAAAAGTTTATGGTCACTGAATATGTTTTTTTTCTGAGGTAAATATGACATTACATCACAACATTACGCACAACAATGTTCCATTTATTAAATGATGACAAGCTAGACTAATTGATTCTTGGGATTTAGGAATCGATACTGTTTTGTAAAAATGAGAATCGATTAAAATTGAGAAATGGATATTTTTTTACCCAGCCCTATTGTATATGTCATTCAAATTTAAATTTGAATTTGAAGTTCCGGTTCCGTTCTTTAATTTGAATTTAAATTTGAGGTAGCAGACATGATTCGGAATTGCATTTCATATGCAATCAAGGAAGCAGAATTAAATTGAATTAAAAATTATATTTTTTTTTTTAGCTGAATAAAAGGTTGTCTAGACAAACTATGACTGTTGGCTTGACTACAGAAAAGTTAAAGAAAAAAATGTATAAAATTGAATTTTAAAAAGTTCTACTATAGGTCTTATGGTGATAGATTTAAAAAACAAAATGCTTTTGTGGACCAGGGTGGAAGAACACTTTATTTCCCAGAATGCATCACCTGTGTTGAATCTGTGTTCCTTTCTAATTCAAAATCCAATACTGATGTCAAGATGTCTCCTTCAGGTCAACATATGCATGTGAGAGGAGAGTGTGTGCTGTCTTACTGTGGGGGAAACGAGGAGGACTGTTGTTGACATCCAGGAGAGTGATGTTGACTGTAGTGGTCCCGGAGAGACCACCCATCTGTCCAGCCATGTCCTTAGCCTGAATCACCACCTGATAGTGCTCCCGGTTCTCTCGAATCATGTTCGGAAGCGCCGTCCTTATGACACCTGACAGGATGGACGGACACAGGTTTTGTTAGGTGCTATCTAATGAGCTTCTCTGACTTCATTATTTATATCTTAATGTCATGCTAAAAAAGAAGGTTGGACGAGGGAAAAAAAAACACAACCAAGGAAATTAATTCCCTGCCTTGGGGTATTTTAAAGAGTGAGTTTTAATTGAGTAGGACGTCAGTCTTCAAATGATGTTGTGATAAGGTTATTAGTACATGAGAGCAGAATTGATGTTTTTTTTTAAAAAAGCAACACATTTAAATTGTACTAAATTCACTAATATAGATAGAAAATTAAAATACATTACTACATTAGAATAGAAATAAAATATTACAATAAAAAAGCCCTGATAGACTAATAGATTGTACATAACACACCCATGTAGATAGGAATACACAGTATGGTTAAAAAAAGAATCTAAATAAATCTGCAGAGAAAATGTCCCTGTCATGTTTCATTTCAAAAGAGGAAAAATACAAAAAAATGCATTTAATTATATCATATATAAATGAAAACAGAAAATGGAAAAACTGATTCAAAATAATAATAATAAACTATATATATATATATATATATATATATAATACAAAATTGCAACTTTAAAATTAAAATAAAAGATTAAAAACTGACTCAAAATAAACAATCAAAATAATGAAAACTATAATAGCTATATCTATTATTATTATTATTATTATTATTATTATTATTAAAATCAAATATTGTACTGTCTGTCATTTATATACAGTAGATTGTGAAGTAAATTTTAACTAAATAAATATACTATTTGTAATAGTATTTGTTTTACTTTAATACAGCAAAATACTGTATACAGTAATAGGTTTATTACAGATTACAGTACCAAGAGTTTTAGAGAATTCTAAATCTTAATGGTCCTGGATGATGTCTTTGTTTTCTTTATGCAAAATTTCTTTATTTCTTATCCTTTGGTTTTAGGGTGAAATATGATCAAGACATCATCTCGACAGGCTTTATGCGATTCACCCACACATGTATGAAACCATGTTAGCAAATCCTGTATCACCTTACTATTGTATCCCATCTTTTAATCATTTCAAATCATGCTTGTTCTCTCATCTTTTCCCAACTTACCCGTTTCAGGTTCGACTGAGAAATATGGCTGGCCCTGCAGTATGCTGTAAACCAGCTTGGCGCTGTTTCCATATGCTTCATCATCTGCATCAGTGGCTGTAACTCCTATTACGAATGCACCTTGAGAGAGACAGAGCAAAAGAGAATTATAGAGAGAGGCATTTCAGCCCTAACATGACTGTAAAACATGATCCCCACATCCAGTATTAAAACTTCAACCATGATCAAAGCAGCGCATCCTAAAGGTGCACCATGAACGACAAATTCCTAGTTGTAAAACTGGCTATTAGCCTATATGATGAGACCCCCTCCCTCCCAGCATGAGCAGTGATCAAGGCGAATGCATGATCACTTGTGCTTTCATCTTCTTTATCTCAGTGTGTTTCTTATCTAAATCCTAGTCTCATAATTACTCCAGCTGCACGGTGAGATGGACATATCTTTAATTGTAGTTTTTCTTTTGCCCGCTCTCTCTGGGTCATCCCATTCATTTTCCGCTCTGATGGAATCTGCTGTATGTTGCTGGGAAACATCAGACTAATAATCTGCTCAAAGAAACATTATAATTAGACCAATTAATCTAGAACTAACATGATTTTGGGGGGTTCGTTTTACAGCTTTGGACATCTGTAGGAGACAAAAAAATAGTCTCTGATATGAAAAGCTCTTTGAAATTTGGCCATGGAGTAAAGTAAACCAACTCATTTGGCTGTTTATATTTGACTCTAAAGTAATGTTCTACTATAGGCTAAGCAATATATTAAATATTCACAATATTTCATGTGTTTTTGCTGGTGATTCACAAGATATCATAAGTACAGTAATTTTGCAATCCTTCCTTAACTCAGTACTCGTCAGTATGAAAATGTCATGAAATATGTTTTAATAACTTCTCTAATTTTAACTTCAGTACCAAAACAAATGTCATTGGTGTTGGTAAGTTTGATTAATTTCTGTGAATCAATTTAAACTGGCATTTTCCATCTACAGAATGTAAAACTTTTTGTAATAATACATGGGGATCAAAAGGGTTTTTTTATTATATATTTATAGATATTATATATTAATTATGCTAAAAGTTATTAGTTTAGTTTCTACCTAAAACTATTAAATATTGCTGTTTTAATGATGTTATATTGATACATATACTTTATATAGACCTAGTGTGTGTGTATACATATACACACATATACTGTATATATATATATATATATATATATAATATATACTGTATATATAAGACATAAGTACTACTTTTTTACCTAAAACTATATAAATATTGCTGTTTTTAATGATGTAATGTTATATTGATACATAGTTAAACATTACTGTATTCATTTAGTGAACAAAAAAGACAAAAAAAAAAAAAATCCATATTACATCTGAATATACATTTAGCATCTGTTTGATTCTACTATTTTCAGTGGTTCGCTGGCCATTTCAGATCAGAATTGATTTTGAATGTCATCTAAAGGCTATAAAATATTTTTTTCTATCATTTTTTTTTTTTTTTTTTTTTTTGTAGCTGTATCACTCAGCCTTTGTGCTACTTGAATGTCTTGTAGTGTTTTCAGGTGTGTAGTACACCATTACCCACAACGAAAGTCTGATCTTGGCCTGGTCTCATATAATAACTAGATAGAACAACTTTTCTCCTGCCACATGAAGGACAAAATAACTCCTAATTCGTAGTTGCCAACAACCGCACTTTCCATTACACTTATGAGTAGTTTCCTCAGAGGTTGTTCCGTTCTCATGTACTACTGACATCTTACTGTTCGTTCTTCTTAATAGACTTTAGAGGTGACTTTGCGGCTTCTCGGTCTCACCTCTGAAGGTGGACCGAATGCACATGTTGTTTCTGCCATGGATCAGCGGCGTCCTTGGCATCAACAAGACCTCCGCCGAGCGGCGTTCGCTCTCCGAACGGCTCGAAGAATACTAATGAACGCAGAAACATCTGTCACCCTCCGATCCCATTCCGATAACACGGAGGGAAACAGAGTCTCAGTCTTCATGGATGGCCAGATCTGATTAACGGCAGGCACGTTCGCAACACATGGCCGGTTTGTTCGGCGTAAACGCGAGTGCCACCGTGACCTCACGGTTTGGCAAGCAGAGCCGTTCCTGAATTCGTACACGGTCGAGAGAAAGGAAGAGCTCAAGCGAAGTGTCAAACGAGCACGGTGTCCCATTTATGTTACGGAGTACCAGGGATGATGTAACTTTGAACCCCACGGAGAAATACGGATATGAAAGGGAGAACGAGCCTGACGGAAAGAGAAACAGAAAATAAAGGCTGAGCTTGGGTTTCAAGTGCAAAAGCCTTGGGAGAAAGACTGTGGTCCATTTACAAGGCTGCTTTTACCAGATTGTGTTGAATAAATAACTCTGCCCACAGTTGAACTGTTGTAACGTGACGTGCTTTTACATCTGCGAGGGAAATAAATATCGGTAGTGACAGCGAAATCTGCCATGTATCATGTTAAGAATCTGATTTAAACAACATTGCTTGTAAAACACAGGTGCTTTGAGACTCTCAACGGTGGAGACATAAAGGAGATCAGGCGCTGGAATGTAAGAATCCAACTGAGAGTCCCTGAAGCTTGAGTGGAGTGGTCTTGCATTCGTCTGAAAGGATGACTGGTAGTGTTTCACGCCTCAGGGATCCATCTTTCAACAAACACGGTTGCATTAAGATCTATTCTCCAATGAGACATCCAGAACTGAACAGAATTTTGAATACCTTTACGCTTTAATAGCACATTTCATTTTGATGTCGCATTGAAAATGTCACGACAAGGACGTGACGATAGTGCTGATTGGCCGATGACATCTCAAGAATGAATAAAGTCCCAAACCCTTCACTAGTGACTGAGCTGTGACTTGAAAAGCAGCAGAAAGGGAAAAATATTAGTCAATTTCATGCTTCAAAAAATATTGGGGACTAGTGAAGCATCTGCTATAATATAAGGAAATATTTGTGATTTCTGACAGCATGTTGCTTGCTAGCTTTTTTCCCCATTGCATCAGACAAAACAGCCCTGAATAGCCACTGAAAGAGAAATGCTGTTTTGGTCAAGATGGTTATGGCATCTACCAGCAGGGCTTAACTACCCTGTCCTAACCAACTAAAACTTCAAACTTTGGTCGTCAGGTGATGTGAGTTTGAATCAAACTCATTTCCTAGTCCTGTTTCTTCCATTTGTTTCTGCTGTAAGGAAGAGTGAGGTAAGCAGTGACGCTTTGTTTTCTAGACAAGGATAAATGTGATAACTGTGATAATTGATATGCCTAATTATATTTCTCCTTTCAACAGAAATTATGGAAAAGCATCTACAACATAAGGCCACAGAAATATGACCTCTCCAAGAAAGACAGTATCATGTCAAGTGGTAGGCTGAATCGCTATTCAGTCATTCATTCTGCCTGCATCATGAAAAATAATACACTGTAAAAAGAATTCCGTAAAATTTACAGTAAAAAACTGGCAGCTGTGGTTGCCGGAATTCTACCGTAAAAAAATACGGTAACAGCGTTTTAGGTTTTACGATTTTAACTTAAATTTACAGTTAAATACCGTAATTTCTTTAACTGATATAATGTTAATATACCAACCTATTAAAGTACTAATGAAATCTGTTTTGTAGCTTTGAAATACACTGATAACCACCAAATGCAGGTGATGATGAGAAAGTCACATGATGAACTAAAGCCCATCACAAGCAGCTTTTAAATAATAGCATATATAGAAGGTGCACAGTGTCATTCACACAAGCACTAAACACCATCATGGTGAGACTCATTAAACTGAAATATGCTATAAACATTAATTTAACAACATTAGATGTAATATACAACCCTAATAAACTGATAAGAAAAAACTAAGAAGAAACATAGTTATTTCAAAGAAAAAATGTCAAATTCAAACAGAATTTGAAATGCAATGCAGGGAATTCTGGGAACGTCAGTTTACAGTTTTTCCCTGTAAGTTTTACAGGAACTTACCATTAACCATTTAACAGGTTTTTACTGTAGCATTTTCACAGTTTTTTACCGTTAAAATCACAATCATTTTTTACAGTGTATGCTGAAAAAAAATACTACTATTTTTATTTTATCAGAATGATATTAGTTTTAATTATTATTATTATTATTAAAATAAATTAATAATTGCTATTTTTTTCCTTCTCAATCACAGGCAGGTTTATGTGATGGGTCATTTCTAAATAAATGGTGGCATGATGAAGATTGTGCTCTAGGGGGCGATACATGTCACCCTCTAATTATTATTAAGGTGTCAAAATGGCAAAAGTAAAAATGCAAAAAGATTTAATTTCTGTTTAGTAACCTCTGACACATTGTGTCAAGCATTCTCTTTATGAATTGACAAACACAAATAGGTACACCAGGACCACTTCAAACATAATTTCCTAGTGATTAATCTTTGATTCATTTGCCGGGTCACAATGATTAAGATCCACAATGATTATCTTATCATAGCACAAAATCTTTAATCAAAACCGGCTGCCTTGTTTTTGTCAGAACTGCAAATGAGTTTTGATTCATTTGAGATAAACCTGCGGGTTAATTTGTTGCTTCGTGAAGAGTAATTGATTTCAGCTTGCTGCATCCCGTTCATTTACTTTGATTCTCTCTGCCGCTCTTAATGGGTTTAAAATCACTGATAATTGAATGAATTCAGACGGGATATTGTAAGATCTTTATCCTCCCTGCAAATCACGTGAAGTTGAATGTTTGTCATAGTTTTAATCAGCGTTGATTAAGTGGCTGAAAGAAAGTGTCTTCCGTTTAGTGAAAAGAAAAGAAAGTCTTTCTCTTTATTGGCCAATGTCACTTTGCTCATCACGGTGGAGACAGTTTTGGCTGCTTGGTAAACACGCATCCAATTTTTCCACTCAACGTAATCATTTCGAATGATCCTTCTGAAATCTTTTTTTTCAAGCCTGTTTTGTGTGTATATATATATATATATATATATATATTTATTTATTTATTTATTTTTAAAAAGAGTACACAGCTAAATTTTTGCTTTGGATGTTTTTATGGAGGCACTTTGATGTAAATGAGATTCTTGTGTGAGTGAGTATGTGATTGGCATTAATGATGTAGTGAAAACAACTTCCACCTGCATTTAAAAATCTACATAAAAACACTATGTTTTATAATAGTTTGCATTTGACCTATTCATTAATTTTTGTAAGTAAAATGTGATTCTAAGAACTGCAATTCCAGTTCCAACCAGAGGGATTGGAAGTATGTATGTTTCTAAACTAAATAATTATATTTTAGATACTGTCAACATGTTGATATAGTACATTTCAGTGTCCTTAAAAATTAATAATAATAAATACTTGTGGATTATTGCAATGTTTTTATCAGCTGTTTGGACTCTCATTCTGACGGCACCCATTCACTGAAGAGGATCAGTTGATGAGCAAGTGATGTAATGCTAAATTTCTCCAAATCTGTTTTGATGAAGAAACAAACTCATCTACATCTTGTATGGCCTGAGGATGAGTAAATTGTCAGCAAATTCAGATTTTTTGAGTGAACTATTCCTTTAACCCCATCTAAGCAGAAAAGCATTATATATAACCCATAACAATAAGTTTTCTCCTTACAAAATATAACGTTGGTGAATTTGACAGAACATCTCGAGCCAGCAACTCATACTCACCAACGTTCGACATCTCTGATACACTGGCCACGTAGGTCTCCTTGGCAAACTTTGGCTCGTTGTCATTGATGTCATGGATTTTGATGATGAATTCCGAGGCCCTCTCCAGATCCTGTCCGGAGGATTTGTTGACGGCTTTGGCGCTCAGTGTGTACAACGCTTTCTCTTCCCTGTCAAGCCTCCTGGTGGCATGGATATCACCAGAGTTCTCATCAATCTCAAAAACAGTTCCCGCCCCATCTCCGGTGAGGACGTACTTCACAGTTCCATCTTCCGTGTCCATGTCTGAGTGAAGCTGAAAAGAGCAAAGAGAGTTTTGCTGGAATTAACAGTTCCCGAATTAACTGTTTTCTTAGCATGCGACTGGCAAATTGTTCGCAAATATGCTCAGTCTGTCAAGGCAAAATGTTCAGGCGGTGGCCCTAAACCTTGTGCAAATGGAAACAGAAATTAAACCATTCACTAAACGCAGTTTAAGCCCTTGCTGGCCAAAGTCAGAATGGGTTTCTTGAGCAATGTTTTTAAATGAGTCATGAATATGTGAATATGAATGTGAATTTGCTCAAAGGCCCCGGCACTCGGTTTAATTTTCTTTGTGGGTGCAGCTTGGAATTTCGACTTAAGTATTTCATTCACATCAGTATCAGTAATAGTTTGACAATTCTACTTTTCCTTTCCAACAGCAAACACAGAGCGCCGAATGGCGATCTCGCCTTTATCTGCAGGAGCGCAGAACTTACTGTGTAGAAAGCTCTGTGTTTGCCGTGGTTGACGGCATATGGCAGATATCTCAGAAAACTGTCAATAGACTCCTGTACCTTCAAAGTGTGGAGGAAAGATATGACCGGTTTTGTTCCGAACAGCCACCATTACACAAAACGCTCCTTCAGAGCAGAACTTTCATTTTACACCTGTCTCTTAGCAACAAGAGGAAGCCCGACAGCCCTCTCCGTTTGATTGCAGTTCCTCTTTTCCTGATTAGGATTTTACCAGAAGAGGCCAGCCATGCAGCCCTGTACAAAATATCCAATCAGCATAGGTGCCATAAAATGTTTCATATTTAATAAATGAACAATCAACACCCGAAAGAAGCTGCAAAAACAGCCCTTGTTTTCCTAAGCAGCAAATAAGAAGAACTGAAAAACGTCTTCCGTTCTAAGCATTGCACCCTACAATTTCATAATCTGTCCACTTACGGCTAAATGTCCACTATAATTGGAAACGATTTTAGAGTCTTTGCTAACCACTGTTATCAGGATGTAGATAATTTGACACGTAACAATTAAAACCTCAATTTGGAGGTTGTGTCATTGTAAAGCACCGTTCCTCTCTGTCCTGGAACTGAATTAGGTAACTATTACACACACAATTGCATTAACAGCACACTAGCATGCTGCTCAGACAAATGGCTATCTTTACTTTAGTATTTCATGTCCTGGCATAGACAATTGTAGCAGGCCAACCTGTGTGAATGCGATTTCGTTTCATGTTTACCGCAAAGCAGGGCTATTATAGTTAACTTAAACTGAAACCATACATTTTTGTTACTTGAAATAAAGTAAATGCTAACTGTAATAAACTAAATATATATGGAGGCCCATTTCCATCACTGAATAAAACATTTAAAAAAAAAAAAATTATCTCACAATTCACACTTTTTTCTTGCAGTTGTGAGTTTACATCTCGCAATTCTGACTTTTCTTCTCAGAATTGTGAGATATAAACTCGCAATTGTAAGTTATAAAGTTGCAAGACACAAACTTGCAATTCTGAGAAATGAAGTCAGAATTGCGAGATATAAACTCACAATTCTGGCATTTTGCATCATATAAACTCACAATTGTGAGTTGTAAAGTAAGAATTGTGAGATATAATGTCAGAATGGTAGGATATAAACTCAAAATTGTGAGAAAAAAAAAAGTTGGGATTTAATTTTTTTAATATATTTATGCATTTTAGCAGACGCTTTTATCCAAAGCGACTTACATTGCATTCAAGTGACAGTTTTTACATTTTTATCAGCTCTTGCTTTCCCTGGGAATCAAACCCATGATCTTGGCGTTGCTAGCACCATGCTCTACTATTTGAGCTCCAGGAAATATTTTATTCAATGGCGGAAATAGGCTTCCATAATAATACATTAAAATAAACGTTTAAAAAAATAAAAAAAATAGTTTAACTTGTTATACTAAAGTAACTAAAACTAAAATAAAAATTAAGTAGAAATATTTAAAATAAAACAATAACTACTAAAAATGGCAAAAATACTAAAACTTTAATTAAAATTAAAATGTAAAATATACCAAAAATTCAAAATATTAATAAAAAAATATCTTTAATATTGAAACAACCCTGCTCCAAGTTGTAGGAAGGCATATATTAGTTATTTCATGCTAAATCCTCCATACCAGTTGTTAGAAATGTTAAAGTTCATTATATCAAGCCCGGTGAAGTCTCAAAACAAAGTGCAACCAAATGCACCTCTCTAAGAGATATACATACTCACTCTCATGGGTACAAACCCTTATGCTGCTATTTTTTCCATGAACAAGTATAGGAGAATCATACTGGTCGTTCTTTTCCATCCATTTAGTCCCCATGGGGACTAAAGCTTCAGAAAAGATGCAAGAGTACTATTAAGACACCCTAAAAATACCACACATGACTCGTGCACTCTATTCCAAGCCTTCTGAAGTCATACGAAAGCTTTGTGTGAAGAACAAACTGCGTTTTGTTGAATTTCATTGATATTTTTCTCTTCCAGTGAGCTTATAAGTTTGTGAACTGGATGAACTGATTATTCAAGAAGGTCTGACTCAATAGGATTCATTCATGAATCAAACATCTGTTCTTCTTTCATGAGCACACCAAGGAGAACAACGACGCATGTCAAGATTTTCAGTGAGTAAATATCTCAATTTTATTCTGTTCCTCACACAAATCACTAATTTTCTTCAGAACAAAGAAAGTCATACAGGTTTAGAATGACATGAGGGTGAGTAAATGATGATCTCTTAGACTTTATCAGGGGTTGAGATCCACTCATATTAAAATACAGGAATCATATTTGTCTTCTACATGGGGGAAAAAATGTCTGTTTTTCTCAACTAAAAGCTTTTTCATTACAGTGTTGTGTTTAGACTTTTCTGGCCTCCCCAGTGGCTTTCTGATTGGTTCTCAATTCCCATGACCGAGCTGATGAGTCAATTATACATATTTTATGTTTGATCATAACACAAACATGAAACAGAGAGGGTCATGTATGTCATCATTTTTGGTCCTCATATTTGCTTAATGTTTTAAAAGCATAGGGTGTCCAATCATCCCGTTTCTTTCATTCTTTTTTTTTTAAGAATCTTGTGTTTACCAAGCCTGCATTTATTTGATCAAAAATACAATAAAAACTGTAATATTGTGAAATATTACAATTTAACTGTTTAACTGTTCTGTTTGAATGTATTTTAAAATGTAATTTATTCCTGTGATGCAAAGCTTATTTCAGTCTTCAGTGTCACACGATCCTTCAGAAATCATTCTAATATGCTGATTTGGAACTGAAAATGGTTGTACTGCTTGATGAAGTATGAAAGTGTTTTATTTTTTATTTTTTTCTTTCCCCAGGACTCTTTGATGAACAGAAAGTTCACATGAACAGGATTTATTTGAAATAGAAATCTTTTGAAATCTTATAAATGTCATCATTTTATTGCTTCCTTGCTGAAAAAAGTAACTTTTTCTTGAAAAAGAAAGAAAGAAAGAAAGAAA
>JAFVLL020034704.1:0-23252 GCA_021397915.2 Tor tambroides
GAAACATTTAGTTAATGGTGCAGTGTGTGTTAAGTGTGCGACTGACCTTTTCCTGAACCCGTTTATGAACTTCTGTTTTGGTGTGTGTGGATGAGCGTCACACGGATATCCAATCGCCCGCAGAGAGCAGATAGCTGTAAACTTTCGCCACATATTGTTTGTCTTATGTAACCACGAGGCATACATCTTCCACCTCAGATAACTGCTGATGGGAGGTAAACTAAACCGTTGTCAGTTTGCTGAACACTCCTTGCTGATATGCCAGCAAAGCTGCCAACAATCACTAATGTCTCTCTTGTGTGATATTAGTAATCGTGAAGCGGCTTTGTGCGCAACTGGCGTTCCAGTGCAGATCTCTTGCTGGGGTTATGATTACACAAGATTCCTCAGATGATGCTGACTCTTATCTCTACAGAGCAGCACTGTATGATTCCATAGCAGAACATGAAGAGCCAGCAGGGGCTGCCTGACCTCTCTCTAATCGTGGAGTCAAATCCTGGTCAAACCCTGAGGGACAGCCGTGACGGAGGAGGCCGGCCTGACTCCATACATGTGTTTGGAGCCGTGATTAAGCATTCCAAGAATGTGGTATGAAAATAAACAGCTTTGATTGAAAACAAACAAACAAACAAAAGATTATTCACGTAATCTGACTCAGGCTCAGCCAGGACGTTCAGTCACACGGAAAACATTCATGTGTCTTTAATGGTGTTTGCTGTCGAGAAGCTTTGAATATGAGAGGTTTTTTAATACAGTGCTGCAGGGTTGACATGTTTTGTAGGCCAAAACCCAGAAATGAGTTAGAATTTTAGTACTTCCATCATAGTGCCATCATCTGGGTTTTGGTTAAATGCCTAAATTAAATAA
Source organism: Tor tambroides (assembly GCA_021397915.2). NCBI lineage: Eukaryota > Metazoa > Chordata > Actinopteri > Cypriniformes > Cyprinidae > Tor > Tor tambroides. The sequence continues at coordinate 868 of JAFVLL020034704.1, forward strand.
GGTCTGTTTTTACACAAGCTCAAGATATTTTCACGTTTTATTTTGCAACATAAAATACACCAATAAAAATTGCAAGGGTGTTTACCCTTGCAATTTTTAAAGCTTTTACTAACAAGTGGCTAAATGGGACTATATTTAAATGTCATCATGTTTAACAGGTAAACTCATCTATGCACTTTTACAGCCTCTTTTGCAAACTATTCTAACTCAAACTTTCAGGGAAAATGTTTTTAAATACAGACTGTTGGAAGCTTGATGGTGACTGTGGTGTAGTCTGTTAATAGCAAACTTTAGTTTTTTACTTCATTTGTGGACAGGCTTCAAAATTTATAAAAGAACAAAATGTGTGTAAATCATAAACTTTGTTGTTTATTTTCTGCAATTCAAAAACATCAATGAGATTTGAAAGCTGCAAAAGCTTTAAAAACCTACCTTTTGTGCTCCACAGAAGAAAGAAAGTCGTATTATTTACGTTACAGGAGGGTGAGGAAAATGATGACAACTTTCATTTTTGGGGTCTGGGGGAGTTTTTTCACCGAGGTGAGCACACTAAATACATACTGTTATAGCTCTCCCTAGTGGACATCTAATATAGTGCAATACAGTTTTTTAAAAAAGTCATGGACAAAATCTGACTTCTATAGAGCCACTACAAACTGATGAAAAGTGTGGCTCTAAAAACGTGAGCCAAAATGTCCAAATGTGCCAAATGACTGTACTACATGTGGTCCTGGAGCCCTTTAGTGCTCTTTACTTAACTGTAGTTACTTAGCCATATTGAATTATATCAGTTTTATTTTACTGCACTGACAAAGCTCTATATGCTGCCTCTACATTCACTATATGCATCTCTGGCATTTAAAAATTAAATTCTCAATTTATATATCAAAATTCAATAACACCTGGTTGTTACTTACTTTTCTCGCAATTTAACGACTTTTTTCCCGTAATGGAATGAGTTTATTCTCGACATTTTTTCTCGAAATTTAACGAGTTTTTCTCTCGAAACATAACTTTATTCTCGAAATTTAATCAGTTTAATCTCAACATTTTCTCTCGACATTTTCTTGAAATTTAACGACTTTAATCTCGAGATGGTTTTATTTTTTTTTATTATTGCTTGGCTCTAATTAATGGTTGATTTAATTCGATCAGAATTCAGTCCAAATAATGTCACTTCCTAGGTGTAGCATTTTTATTTATTCATTTATGTATTTAAACTACAAAATTGCACACAGCCAATTACATTTCGCTAATTAAAATTATTTAGTTCATATTTATTGGAGTAAAATGAATATAAATTCAATAGATTGTTAAAATTACGATATTGTTTAATGATTTAATTGTTGGATAGAATGGAGACATTCAAGAAAGGCGAGTCAAAATCACCACAAAGTTTATATAAGTCTAAGTTGAAAACTTCCTACTTTTCATACTGTTTCAGTTGTATGCTAGACAATACCATATGTAATAACTTACACTTTAACATTTAAACATACCTTAACAAGGGCTGTCCTCTAGTGGACGATGCGCGTAAAACCATCCTACAGATCTTGTAGGTAAGCCAGCTCAAATCTTAAATATTGTTTTAAATTCAGTCTGATTATTGTATTGTATTTATGAGACCAAATCAGAGTCTGAGTTCCTAGGAACTTTAAACATTAAGTACGTGAGTGCTCCTGGATGAAAGAAACGTTAGAAGATAAGATGAAGCTGTACCATTATACTTTAATGATGTGTGTCTGATGGGAGTTTCAGACATCTTCACTCTTCTGCCATCTCACACTGACTGAAGCTCAAAGCTCAGCTTCTGCTTTGGATCTCAACACGCTTCATTAATAATCATGAGAGCTCGAGTCTTTCCACAAGAACAGCCCAACATCTGTCCTAAACTAATGCCAGTGGTGCTTGAGAATATATGAGTCAAATGTCTCCATACACCTACTTTACTACTATTACATTGCAGAAAACAAATCATCAACCAGCATTATTTAAAGCAAATTTGAGAGGTTACACGGATGCTGGACACATACATAAATGTTTAGTATATCTATCCATATATCAAATATACATATATATATATATATATATATATATATATATATATATATTACTCTTAAAAAATGCTATTTTTTTATTAATCGACTCAAGGTCACGATTGTGAAAAATTACACATATTGTAATTATAGAAGAAATCACTCAAACTGATTTAAAGTATAGCATACTGCTGACAATGCTTTGAATTTATATCAACTCCCTATCCCCTTATAAATCATATTTGGTTATATGATAAAGTATAAACGATAACAAAAAATTACATTACAACATTTCGGCTTTATTCATATTGTTGGATTCATTTTGAATGACACATCCAGCCACACGACAGCACAGAATGACCTGCACATGCACACACAGCAGAGATGTTACATTGGCGCGGACTTTCTCCCAGATAAAGAACATTCTGCATGAAGACCAGAAGTGAAGGTTTAAATCGAGGATTTAAAGAATGTGCAAAAGGGGATTTCTTTAAACCCACGTACCATCAATAACAAAGGAAACAACAGCTGACTTTTTTAACATTTGAAAATTGTATTAACATTAACGCAACACTGCCTTTTGTTCTCTTTGGTATTTTCTCTATTACTGATAAGAGACACTTTTGGTCTGATGCTGACAAATCACTAGTATCAAGTTTAAGAATCAGAATTCTTACCTAAACTACAATTGTAAAAACTACTTAAAACATCTTCTAAAAGGCAGCAAAAGTATGAAAACAGAAATATAAAACCCACATCCAAAGAGGACACATTTCTAAACACAAATACTGGAGACAGAGACATCTGAAAGTCAAATTCAGACCAATAAAGCCATGTGTTACAAATACACCCATCAGTCAAACCCCATACGTTTCATATACTACTCTAACTCATGACACTCGCACTATGTACACACTTGCTGGTAGAAGTAATAAATAGATCTGCTGGTATATCAATGAAAAAGTTGAAAGTCCACAGCCCTTATGGAAAGAGAAGAATATGAACACAAAGTTGTCTGATAAAGTGGACACATCTTCCCACACATCAGTAGTCAGCTCAGTTGTCCACGCTGGAGTAAGTCATGGCATTGATTGCTGGTCTTTTCCTCCCTTTGATCTTCAGAGATCCATAACGCGCCTGTGACCAGTGAATGACAAGTATTAGTTATCATAATTAAGCTCATGCACAGTGCACATGCACAAGTCAAGAGGGTAGCAATAAACAATAAAAACTCAATATAACATGATTTGAATGAGGACTTCAATAATTGAATTATAAAAACGGCACTGCAAACTTCTATCAGTGATGTCACTTTTACAGTAGTGATACAATGCTTTTGTATAATGATTGTTCCTACAATGCATAACTTAAATTTTACTTTGAAATCTTAGTTGTAAATGTAATGAATTCATGTGACTATTGCGAATATAGGTGAGTTGCTACTAAACTTTAAATGCATTTTTCAGCGTGCTCACATCAACACAATGCAACAGAGAAAAAGGTGTAATAATTGACAAACAAAATTCAATTTGATCAAATAGTCAAGGTAGTATGTTAAAGTAATAGTTCATGCAAAAATGAAAACTTAAACTTAACCAACACTCAGGCCATCCAAGATGTAGAGGAGTTTCTTCAACAGAACAGATTTAGAAAAGCTTTACATCACTTGCTATGCAGTGAATGGGTGCCGTCAGAATCCAAACAGCAAATAAAAACGGAGCCCAACAGCTAACAAAAAAACCTCTAGGCATCTTAACTTTAAATATTTTTATTACAAACATGCAGCTTTTCGCTTCACAAGACATTAATTGATGGACCGGAGTGGTGTGTATAACTTGTGGATTATTGTGATATTTTTATCAGCTGTTTGGACTCTCATTTTGACGGCACCCATTCACTACAGAGGATCAAGTGATGAAATGGTACATTTCGGGCACAGGCAGTCATGGCCTAATGGATAGAGAATTGGACTTGTAACCCGAAGGTTGTGGGTTCGAGTCTCAGGTCTGGCAGAGATTGTAGGTGGGGGAAGTGAATAACCAGCACTCTCTCCATCCTCAATAACACGACTGAGGCTCAAGCATTGGCTGCCCTCTGCTCCAGGTGTATGTTCACTACTGTGTGCATGCACGTGGATGGGTTAAATGCAGAGCACAAATTCCAAGTACGGGTCACCATACTTGGCCACACACCACTTCCCTTCTCCAAATCTGTTCCAATGAACAAACAAACTTATCTACACATTGGATAACCTGAGGGAGAGAATATTTTCAGTAAATTGAGGTAAACTATTTCTTTAAATGCAGGTTTACATGAGCTGAAATGCTACATGTAGTACATCATTTTTAGAACAACAGTAACTGTATTGCAATTATAATGATATAATTGTCCTTTACATTTATAGAAATATTTTCTATTTATAAAACAATGATTAAAACCTGCTGCATTCAAACGGTAACCTGTTGTCTTAAAACATAGCAAATAAAAAATGGCTTCCTATTATGCTTTTTCACTTTTTGAATTTTAGTCAGTGTGTAGTGTGTATGTTTGGGCATAAAAAGATCTACAAAGTTACAAATCTCAAAGTCCACAACAAAGGGAGATATTTTGTTTTTAAAAAATCCCTTTTCAAGAACTACAACGAACAGCTCCTTTGGACTACAGCGTTGCTTTCCGGTGTTTGTGATATCACAAAGCGTCCCGTTAGAATATCATTAAAATAAATCCCGCCTACGGAAATTCAAATGGTTGGTGGGTGGGGAGAACGCTTGGTTGAGCTCTGCACGTCTCAAAATCAAAACCCAGTGTGGGTGATTTTATATCACTGTATTTCTGAAGGAAACCGACTGTCTTCAGAAAATTTTGGATTTCATTTTCATTTCATCTAGCATGTAATGTCTGATAAAGCAGCGTTTGTGAGCGGAGCTCTGCTTTGTGTACAGCGTTACCGGGGAAACCTCACTCTCTCCCGCTCCAACGGCGGCTCCAGCTGGCAGAGAATTAATTTGCATATATATGCGGCCACAAATAGTGTAACTCTGTGGGACTATGGTATAAATAAATTCAACTGTATAACAGTTTCACTGCAATTCATGTTGTAATGTTAGAATTAAAGAACAATAAACATAATACATATTACCGTTGCACTTATCTGTACATAGTAAATGCAGTTATTTTTAAGACATCCCATCTAAAAACGTGATTTAGCCAAAAAAAACAAAACAATAACGTTACCACTTTAATATGTCTTGCAATATCCGTGTGTGCAAAGGTTCTGCGCGATCCTCTTGTTCAGGATTCTCGGGGGTCTGAATCCGGCTCAAATTGATATAGCAATATGCTGTTTTGGCAAGGGGAGGGGCAGTACTGAAACGCCATCTAAGCTGTTCGCCAATCACAACGCACTGGGACAGCTAACCAATCACAACACATTTCATTTTTCGGAAGGCGGGCCTTCATCAAACCTGGAACTAATTGAGCCATTTGTGCCAGGCTGGGGAGAAAGGTATTGTAATAATGTAAATTATGTGAAAAATAATGCGATTTTCGAACCACCAAGCATGAGAGCATGTTCTAGTACACCCCCAAAACAAAATCAAGACTTTATAAAAGAGCATAACAGGACCCCTTTAAAATCCTATGCTAAAAAGGCTATTTGCAGGCGTAATGTAATGTTTATTTAACTACTTTAAGAACAAGATAGAGATGTGCTTTGAGGTTTTGTTGGACTTACATCTTTGCGCAGTTTTGAACGCGTCATCTTGACGCTCTGAGATCGTCTGAGCCCATGATGAGACACGGCTTCATCTTCAGAGTATACAGGTTTACCATCATCATCATCACTCCTGTCATCGTCATCCCCGTGATAATACTCTACAAAACAAACAAGTGGAGAGTTAAGACAACAAGATGTTGATCAGACAGAACAGCAGGCATGAGCGAGATCAGTGCTCCTCAAACAGCTTTTGTCTTAACGCCCAGATTTTAGATTGGCGACCCAGCAACACAGAACCAAAATTGTTTACTGTACAAATAATATATCCTACATCAAACACTGAGCAGAAAACATTTACATATTTATTCATTAATAAAACACATACATTTTAAAGTATAGGCCCAATAGTATAACTGTCAAGTAACTGCCCAATAGGGCAGTCGTGGCCTAATGGATAGAGAGTTGGACTTGTAATCCGAAGGTCGTTGGTTCGAGTCTCAGGTCCGGCAGGGATTGTAGGTGGGGGGAGTGAATAACCAGCACTCTCTCTACCCTCAATACCACGACTGAGGTGAGACCCTTGAGCAAGGCACCAAACCCCCAACTGCTCCCCGGGTGCCGCAGCATTGGGTGTATGTTCACATGCACTTGGATGGGTTAAATGCAGAGGACAAATTCCGAGTATGGGTCACCATACTTGGCAACACACCACTTCCCTTTCCCCTAGTATGAAAAATCATTAAGATGAGGTTATGCTAGATAGGAAACTTTTGTAAGCATGCAAATGTTTTTGATGAACAGGTAACACATGAATTTGTGCCAAAACACAGCAGAATTTAACTACGTAAACAAGATGAGCCTATTTATTTATTTAAGTAACTGTGCATGATTATTTGTTCATTATTCTGCATTTAGCATTGTTTTTCCCATCCACTGCCCTATCAGAACAAACTCATTTTTGGGTTGCAACTGACCAGTTGAGAGCCACCGATCCAGTTCATCGTAAAGGGTGGGAATGTGATTTCAGCCATGGAGAAAGGACAAGTAGGAGAAGAGAGCAAGAGAGAGAGCAGCTGCCGGGTTCAGGCCGCTCCTGGCACCGTCACCTCTGGGCTCCCCGGGTAGCGCTGGGAGCTAGGCAGAGCCAGCCTGTGCCAGGACGCCTAACGGCAATCCAGCCAGATTCACTGCACACGCCATCACCCAAAAGACAGGCTATAACAAGACTGCATACTGTATCAAATCTGCACTGCACAGAACTGTAGGTGTGCGCAGGTCTCCATTCCACCATAAGGGGGCAGAAGAAATACAGAAACCGATGATCCTGAAAAGCTTTCCTTTGTTTGTTTCCACACCCTCTGCTGTTTTCAATTACTGAAATATAACAACTTCCTTGGGATTTAAAAAAGTATGCGATTAATTTTCCAGAACTATTCTAGTTCTGTTAAGACCTTGTGCAAGCTAAGCAGAAAGAGCTTTGAAAGAGGACAAATATAAAGACGCAGCAGACAGGTCTTTGTTATTTTCTGCAGCGCTAAAGGCCAGTCCAACAACCAGGAGAGATATGACTTCTATCTCTCTCTCTCACACACTAAAGCGCATATATATATATATATATATATATATATACACACACACACACACATACATATATATATACACACACACACAGTATATTACCGATAATAGAGGAAAAATTTATCAAAACTACATTTGCATTTATATAAATCAATATAACAAAATATAGCTAACAGAAATGTTTAACTACATATTTTTGCAAAAAAAACAACTAAAAAAGCACATCTTCAGTCAGCACATTTGAATAATAATGCAAACAAATCTGTTATTAAAAGTTAATTGATTCATTAAAATGGACAGTTTAAACTTTGACTTTATAAAAAAAAAAAAACCATCTAATGACATGCTCTTTAATGGGCACATAAAATAAAATCACAATTGCCAATGAAACCAATGTGAACATAGGCATTCACATAAGTTCTACTCTCTAATATCAGAAGACTCCAATACTTGTGTGAATATGATTGACAGGAGAGCCTAAAAATATATACAGGCATGTTTTATGTCATGCCCGTCATTTAAAGCTGACCTGCACTCCTTTAGAAAAAGCAAAACCCAACAATAAAGCACGAGTGAATAAATAACACACTTGAGCCTCTCTCCTAATAGGCTACCTCCCATTTTTAAATTCAAACTGCAATTAGCAGCTCGTTTGATTAGTCGGGATCTTTCACCTTGGCTTTGAGCTTCTGAAAGGGAATGCCATTTTGGCAGAGCTGGCTTTCTGATGGCTTCATTGCAGACGAGATGAAAATGACCTGGATGCCAGCGGAATTTCAAACGCGGCGGACGCATTAGCATACTGAGATAGAAGCACATTAGGTATTCTGCTCAGAGCCTCCCTGAGCTGTTTTTTCCTCTTCTTCATCTTCTCACAAAGCAGCACTAGACCTTTCATGCTAGGAACGTGCCGCTCTTACTTATTACCCTCCCATGCCTGAGACAAATACCGAATCCATTCCATTTGCTCCAAAACCGGTTAACACGGCAGTGATTTCCAGAAGCTTGTGAGATTTAGTTGAGATATCATTATGAAGGCTCGATGGCTTTACTTGCTCTACTAAACATCTTTACAGACACTTTCCCGCTAGCTGTGTCACACAAAGGCTGTGTCTGAAACCTCAAAAATGCTGCCTTCGCAGGCACATCTGAGTTCAATGTTTGCGTAACATCCTGTCTACTACGATGGTTTCATCTGGTTTATGAAGACAGCGTGTGCTTATAATACGCCACAACCCTGTGTGGCAGATGGCGGAAAGAATAAACATGGCGTCTGCTGAAGCAGTCGGAAGATGGCTATTTCATAACTGTCTATTGTTTTCATCTTATTGATACTGAAAAATATGCACTCTGTTGATTAAATATTTGCGCGAACACCTCTGAAACTCATTTGTTCGCCATCATTATACGTGACGTTATAATGCACTGGAAGCTCTTTTGAAACCAAGTAGCTTCTGCCTGTCAGGCAGAGTAAGGCATCTGCCTTCTGTTGTGGACACAGCTGAGAAACACCAGTGTGAAAGGAAACAAAGGATGGAGTGTTAATAATTAATCTAAGATGTAAGAATTACCAGCTCCGTCTGGCTGGTCCATGATGGCTCTTCTAGCTGGGTTGGACCTGTATGATGAATACGTGTCGTCTTGAGGGATCTGGGTAAGGTCGTGCATGCTAAAGCTCCTGAGCTTCTCTGTGATGGCACCTTGACCCTGTAGAGACAAAACAGCCCCCAGTTAGGATAAACACGTCAGCGCTGACAACACACAGGACAGCTTTAACTGAGCATAATAAGAGTGCACGGACATCCACCATGACATCATTACGACATGCATGCATGTATGAATGAATGCTGATAAGATTTGGGCTCTGTTCCAAGTGACCTGTTACCTAGTGAGCTGCCCTGTTGTCAACTGAACAAATAGACTCGTAGGTTTGGAATTATTAGCATGTCAGCAGTGAAATCAAATTGAAGTCTATGTTTTTTTAAATATCAAATGACAAAGTAGTATATTAACAAGTCACAAATTTCTTGTTTTATCTGCCATTTCTTTCCCACAGAGTTCGTCACAGTACTTTCACCTTAGAATTTGGCTGAAAGGTATCTTAAGATGCATTCACATTTACTGTTGTTTGGCAAAATTTCATGGTCAAAATAGAGTCATTTCAATCGGAATCCGAGCGAATGGGAATTTCAGGGCGACTGACCAACAGAAAGGTTTTTGAAATTGATTTCTGTGGGAGAAAACTTATGCATAATACATGCCTAAAACTACATTATTAATACAGACGATGGTTAGTTGGTTGGTGTTTTTTTATTTAACACCATGCCAGATTCCATGGGTATTTTTATGGTGAGTAACAAGTTGAATTAGTAAAAAAAAAAAAAAAAAGAACAATTTAAAAACCTATATAAGATTTCAAAAGTTTGCATTAGATAATTCTAAAATGAATTCAGGGTTGATTCTGGTAGACAAATTAAACTAGCACAAATGAATAAAATATGTTAAAAAGAAAACTGGCCTCTGGCATGAAAAGCATATTGGTAGATCTTCATTTGATATTAAAGGGATAGTTCACCCAAAAATGAAAATTCTGTCATTAATTACTCATCCTCATGTCATTCCAAACCCATAAGACCTTTGTTCATCTTCGAAACACAAATTAAGATATTTTTGATGAAATCAAAGAGCTGTCTGACCCTGCATAGACAGCAACACAACTGAAACGTTTTATGGCCCAGAACGGTAGTAAGGACATCAATAAAATAGTCCACGTAACACCAACCTTAATTTTATAAAGCTATGAGAATATGAGAAAGCCAAAAATAATGACTTGATTTCTTCTCTTCTGTGTCAGAATTCGACGCGCATTCACGACAGAACCACATTGCATGTGTGTGCATTCCTCTCTTTGTAAACAAGCCGCAGCGTATCCATACGTCAGAATGCCGGCTCCTGCATCAGCTTTTTAAAACTACGATTGAACCACTGATGTTACATGGACTATTTTATCGATGTCCTTAAATGGTTAGTTCACCCAAAAATGAAAATTCTGTCATTAATTATTCACCCTCATGTCGTTCCAAACCCATAAGACCTTCGTTCATCTTCGGAACACAAATTAAGATATTTTTGATTGAATCTGAGAGCTCTCTGACCCTCCATAGACAGCAAGGACATTACCACGATCAACGCACAGAAATGTGACGTCAGGGGTTCAACCGTAATTTTACGAAGTTACAAGAAAACTTTTTGTGCGCAAAGAAAACAATAACAATTTATTCAACAATTCTTCACCCTGAGTTACCGTCTTCCACCATTTTGGAGAGTAATCAACGTTGTTTATGTTCAGTAGGCAGCGCGCGCATGCTGAACGTAAACAACGCTGATTACGTTGATTACATTCTGGGGTACTCTCCAAAATGGCGGAAGACGGTAACTCAGGGAGAAGAATTGCTGAATAAATTGTTGTTGTTGTTTTCTTTGTGCACAAAAAGTATTCTCGTAGCTTTGTAAAATTACGGTTGAACCCCTGATGTCACATGGACCATTTTACCGATGTGTTGCTATGTTTCTGTGCGTTGATTGTGGTAATATCCTTGCTGTCTATGGAGGGTCAGAGAGCTCTCAGATTCCATCAAAAATATCTTAATTTGTGTTCAGAAGATGAACGAAGGTCTTGAGGGTTTGGAACGACATGAGGGTGAGTAATTAATGACAGAATTTTTGGGTGAACTATCCCTTTAATACATTTCTTGGCCTTGAATGTGGTAGCTCCATTGCTGTCTATTCTGGGCCAGAAAACTCTCAGATTTCATTAAAAATATCTTAATTTGTGTTTTGAAGATGAACGAAGGTCTTATGGGTTTGGAACGACATGAGGATGAGTAATTGATGACAGAATTATCATATTTGGGTGAACTAACCCTTTAAGAACTTGGGTGTGATTCTGGAATGTCCTATACAACATTGTGTATGTGATCTGATCCCAGCAGTTATTAGAAATAAAGATGCGACTTTCACCCACAGTAGAGTTAATTTCATTCTGTTTACAAAAATACTGATTTATTTTGATGACATAAGATACTATGGAAGATTTAAGATCTGAGGGTGTTATGGAACACTTTTCAATATCCGTGGAAAGTGCTTTTTTTTTAGCACCCGCCTCCACTTGTTAGTTTCTGGGAATATATGGACAAAATTGTGCTAATGTGACCACACGTTTAGAAGGCAGCACTTGAAAATGACTTGAAATGTTGCTTACATATGCAGCACACTTGGGATTTGGAAGAGAACTTAACTGAACAAAGAACACGAAATTAAAAAAAAAAATTCTTTGGATAGGGACATTTTAGGCCTCATAACATGAATGTTTTAAACTGATGTAATAATACTATTAGTGCTTAACACCATGTTTGAGTTTGCAAAAATGTAGAAAAACAATGAAAAAAATGGGAAAAAGAAAGCATGAGCTAAAAGCTGTTAAAATGATAATACTGTTCCACATGCTGTAGACACTATAGCATTACCTGCACTGGAGAGAGCAGGGCTGCAGTATTCCTATAGGGCAGTCTATATCAGTACAAGGTAACAAGAAAAAGATCATCGCCAAAGAGAGGATTTCACAAAGAAAACAGCAGCAACTTGCCAGAAAGAGGATAAAAGCAAAAAAGAAGAGGTAAGATGGGAAAAATATGGCAGCGTTTAAGAATAAAGATTGACAAGCCTTTTACAAGCTCATTAGCTCCACTTTAGAGACGTCTTGCAATAACGGCATCTTTTCAGAGAGAGCCTAGGCAGGACAGTGGCCAAATGAAAACTGTTGAGCAGCCCTGTGTTCTGCTTCTGATTAGGATATCAGCATGATTACATTTACTACTGCACTTATACTAATGGCTTTGGGTTGTTTTCACAAAGGAACAGTGACCTTTGCTTGCAAATGAAAGTCATTAGTGTGTCGTTTATTGCTGGTTTTGTAGGTTTGTGCCAGTGCACTTGCGCTCTTTGTTGCACAGCGAATAGGGATAGGAAAAAAAGGGTTAAGGTGAACCCATTTACTTTCATAATCTGATGTACACTACTTTTTTCAAAGGTTTGGAGTTGGTATGATGTTTTATTTTTTTTAGTCTCTTGTGTAAAAACAGTAATATTGTGAAATATTATTACAATTTAAAATAACAAATATTTTCTATTTTAATATATTTAAAAATGTAAATTATTCCTGTGATGCAAAGCTGAATTTTCAGCAGCCATTATTCCAGCCTTCAGTATCAAATGATCCATCAGAAATCATTCAAATATGCTGATTTTATAACAATAAATATTTCTTGAGCAGCATCAATATTAAAAACAGTTGTGCTGCTTAATATTTTTGTGCAACCACAATTTTTTTTAAGGATTTTTTGATGAATACAGAGTTCAAAAGAACAATTTATTTGAAATAAAAATGTTTGTAACATAAATGTCTTTACTGTCACCTATGATCAATTTAACGCTGAATAAAAGTAATAATTTCAACAAAAACAACAACGACAAAACTTAATCCAAACTTTCAAAGGGTAGTGTATTCCAGAGTGAAACAGAACATTTAAAGAAAAAGATTATTAAGAAAGCAAATAGGGTCTGTTCTGATTTCATGTTGACTTTTAAAAGGACTCAAGCTGGCTTCATTACTGAAATTAGAAACACCCACACAGTATAAACCTACATATCAGAGGCAGAACTATATATAAACTGTTCAAAACAGCTCTCTCTCATTCTGTGTGTCTATATTCAACACACACACACACACTTGCCTTGACAGCAGCGGACACAGCAGCAGTTGCAGCGATGGTCAGGCCCTGCTTGCCGAAGTTCACCATGGTCTCATAGCTTCGTTCTTTTGCCTGGACTATGTAGTCGTCAATTTCCTTCAAAGAACATTAGGACATGATTGAGTAATTTCTGGTCACAAAGTACATAGCCAAAGAATAAAATATGCAAATATGGTATTGTAAATGAATATAGGAGAATAACAGGTGGCCTGTTCTAATAGGGTCGCAGAACAGCAGGGGGGAAAAAAATCAGCTCTCATTTAGCATTATGGTGAAAAATAGTAGAATATTTGCTCAAATGCTTTGCAAAACCAGTGTATAGAAGCATAGATTCACCCTTTCTTTGGAGGACAACAGAGGATGAAGGGCTTTTCTGTAGATGACACTAGCTCCTCTCGTGTAGGGAGACAGAAGCCAGATCACAAACGCAATCTTGATCTCGTAATAGAGGGGAAACCTTCAGATCAGAGGGGAGAAAGAGAGATATGAGGACCCATGTTACATCTGATTAATCAGCTAACATAATTACACTCATTAAAGCTGTATTCCAACAAATTAATTTGTGCTACTCTAAATTAAAATGGCAACTTCGTTTCATTAAACCCTGATTGCTTCCCTACATTCCTTGGTCTAGAGAAACAAAAACAAGATCTTAAATGAAACGGCTTGCTTCTTTAGCCTGACATGAATCGCTTGTAATCAGGAAAATGCATCGCTGGTGTGAAGGAAGACTCAAGCGTCAGACTCACCAGGCTATGGTTAGATCTGCGACAGTCTCCACTACTGTAAACAGGGCAAAAACAATCCAGTACATCATCCATCTAACCTGAAAAAGGAAAAAAACAAGCGTGATTTTCACCGAGGAATGCATAATCCACACATTCATGTACTAAATTAGGAATAAACACAGTAGAAAAAAACTTAAGTGCACTGATATAGAAAATGTGACCTATACAGTAATCAATTATTTATTATTTTTTTTTATTTAAAATAAAAATGTTTGTTCAGATTTTAATTTATTTTTAACAAAGAGTATAGATATGAACCATCACACCGAGAGAGAGAAAAAAAAAAGCTGGCCACTGTCAAAAAATAAACCGTGGTCAATACTGGTCAATATTTCAAAATAAACCCTGACATGAAGTGATCATTGTGCTGTACATTATCCCATCACTTCCCAAATACAAAAATGTGTTTTTCTACTGATTAAAGTGCTGTGGCGTCAATAAAATCTAAATCTTTAAATCAATTATTTCTCCAATATTTCTCCAATTAACAATAAAAGCGTTCCCGGCGCTTCTTGGGATTGTAGTTCACAGTTTTGTACAACTTTTTGTTTGATATATATATATATATATATATATATATATATATTAGTGCTGTCAATCGATTAAAAAAAATTAACTAATTAAATCGCACATTTTTCTAAAATTAATCGCGATTAATTCCACCTAACAAAGTTAAATATACATTTATATTGCAATAATTTCGCATTCAATCTTCAAATGTACAATGTACAAACAACATAAAGACAGTATATTTTTAATATTTCTTTAATGGCATCTTTTTTATGTTTGAAGGCCAGCATCACTGATATCAATACTACTGATATAAAATAGTTTTTTCCCCTGAATATTTAACCATTGACTGTAGCCAGTCAGCATTACAGTATAATTTAGATCTATAAATTTTAACATTTATTAGACTTAACTTCTAATTTAAGTGAACTTAAAACAATCATCACATGAACCTATTATAATAAATTACATATTTAGCTACTTGTGCCCTTCAGCAGAAATATACAGAAAATGAATACTTACCAAACACTAAAATCTAAATTAAAATAGATGAACCCATTAAAGCTATAAAAGTTATTGATTTCCTCTTTTTTTTTCTTTGGTTCTTGGATTAATAGACATCACAGCAGCTGGTTATTAGCTTATTTGCCTGCTATAGCTTTAAAAGCTGCTGCTGCTGAACGTGACGCGGATCTGACATGCGTCTTATTTTCTCACAACTGTCTTTACCTTTTCTGACCCACTTCAGGTCTTAAAGTCTCTACTAATGCGTGGACGAGTTGAATCTGGTGTTTTAGATGAGGGAGACAGTGCTGGGGTGCCTCAGGACAGTTTTTAAAACCATTTCAAAGGCATGTTCTTAAATGTGACGCATATATAACATATTGCATGCATGCACGCAATTTTAAGAAAGCTTTAATCGCCTTTTGGTAACTTCATGCCTTAACTGACGGCATAACTAGGACATTGCATGCACGTAGTTTCTTTCGCTGTTTGAAATGATACAGGCTACAGCGCGCGCCAGCACCTTTGTGCGTGTATTTGAAGAGCGCGCGCTACGAGCACAGTATCTTTTCCGCGCTCGTTTGACTCGCGCCTGGCGCGGAGGCGAAGTTAGAGCGCGTCTGAAACGTCTCCTGTTTGATGTGGTCATAAAGACGTTCTGCATCTAAATAAACGCAATCCTTTGAAAAAAGACAAAGGGCATTCCCAGATGAACATTAACCTAGCCCCACCCCTGCGTTAATTGCGTTAAATATTTTTAACGCGTTAATCAGAAAAAATTAATCGCATGCGTTAACGCGCAAATTTTGACACCACTAATATTATATATATATATATATATATATATATACACACACACACTTTTTTTTTTTTTTAATTATATTTAAATTTTAAATTAATCTTTAAATGAAAGTTGTAATTTTGTGATTCACTTTGTAGCTGGTTGGTATAATTCATGGCTTGTAAGTCTTTAGCAAAAATTTTAAATCCATATGGGTACTTCCACATACTTCCAGAACCAAGGCCAATGAAAAAGCGGACAGTGTTGCACTGAAGGACGGACTGATGATCAACTGTTTAGTTGAGGTGAAAGAATAAACTGCCTCTGCCTCTAACAGCTGGACGGCAATTAAAACAAACAAAAAACTCTCCAACTGGATGATACCAATACACCGCACAGATATGCATTCCAAGCCAAGTGCTACTCTTAATGCAGCACTGATCACCTACTGCCAAAGCCAGGAGATGCGCCACACTAACTCAAACATAAAACACCTGGTACTACGCTAAAGAATATTAAAATAAAACTCATGCATTTTTTCCATTCAGTAGAGACAACGCCTAATCTTTCTGCATAGAATGGCTCGCTAACACAAATCCAAGCGCACCTCTTTTCCTAGGAGGAGACGGAAACACAGTCAAGTGTAACAAAAAAATCATTATGGCCGTGACATTAATTTCCATCCCAGCTCTCTGTGTGTGTCTCTCTGCAGCAGGACCTGTTTGGTATGCTCTACCTCTCCTCTGCTCTCAACCACAGCGAGCTTTCAGCCAGCTTCTTAGCATTTCAATTTCAAACGCCCGTGCAGACAGTCATGTGATCCCCAGCCTTGAGCTGCAGCTCTCAGAGGTATTAGGTGATGGCCCCTCAGCCTCACTGAACAAGTCAAATGAATCCATGCAGAGGCAGCATTACTAGCCAGGAGGCGTCAGATTTAATTGGTGTCCTCCCAATGAACCTTCAGCGGTCTGAGAGAGATCAATGCTTTGCATCAGCCGCAGGAAAGCTGCTGCTCCGTGACAAACCGTCAATCGAAAAGCGCTGTGGAAATCCACCAGCAGTGGAGCGCTTTGGTTGCAGACTGCATCGATGCAAGAAATCTAATCAGATGTAGAAGCCTTTCTCCCATAATCCTCCAGACAATCCTATTTATTACAAGTTTGCAATTGCGACCAATTAGAGAAAATGTGTAAAGAAGTATAAGCAGAGACTGCAACTTTTGTTCCATCTCGAAGAACCAGGTTGAAGGCGATTCAAGAATGGGCCGGCGTCCAAGACAAGCATGCCTTTCCTGTTCGGCGCTGCAGTTGTGTAGCCTGGATTTCCAATGGAAAAAAAACCCTTTGAAGTATCCTGATTGTGAATGGACGTATTCCTTTCTTGCTCCGCGTGTGTACCGTGGAGAGGTTTCTTTGTTCACCATTTAAACTGTGCAGTGAGACATATAGACTGACCTGCTCTGTTTATCTAACAAACGGGAGTTGTAGGCATTGTGGGTCAAATAAAGTGGAAAACCACAGTGCGGTTTCTAAGAGCATCTAGTCTATGCTAGTAAACACAGGCTTTGTCAAGCTGCCTTAAAACTTTATTTTAAAGTCCAACGTAAACCAGCAGCTCCAGTCCACCGGCCCTATAAAAAGGCCTGCAACTCAAAGCATTATTTGTCCAGATCTATTTTGAAAGCGATTTGAAAGAGGTTTCTCAATTACCCGTCTGCACTCAAAGGCAAACGCAGAAACAGTTATGACATGTTTTTAAATAGCAGCTTTTGCGGTCGATTGAGCTTTCTTCTTTTTTCCAAGGGTTTGCTATTAAAAGTCTAAGTTTACCGAAATTGACTTTCCACTCGAACATTCAGGAACATTCAACATTGTAGCAAAGCATATAAACATCCGTGATGCTGAGCTGCCAGTGTCCGTGATGCCGCTACTGCTGTTTACATAATCGTGTCCTACATTGAGTAATGCATCGCTTTACAGAGCAAATATATAATGGGCTTGACAATAAGGTTGGCCTGACAGTTGGTTTCAGAGCAATTCAGGCCAGTATATTAAATATAAGTATATTAACATGAGACTACTTTGACATAATCACTTATTAATCTTTAACAACACTCCAAGCTGCACATTTCTGCCTTGAAACACTCCAGAACAGTGGCCTGGTTTACTTCTACTGAAGATGTGTTACTGTAACCATGGTTTTTGCATTATTCTCTTAATATAAAAAATGACTGAAGAGTGCATCAACATGATTTTCTTAGCTACAATGTAAAATAATCATAATAAAAAATACCAAAAAAAATTATCCGTCGGTCTTAGTACACGATGTAACTACAGAAGTGTCAAGTTTTAAATAGGAAAATTATCGAAACTCTTTGGTCATTTTTGAGCGAGATGCTAATGGTCTAATCCGATTCAATGACCTATGCTAAGCTAAGCTAAAAGTGCTACCGCCAGACCCGGAGATCGGCTGAACGGATTCAAAAACGGTAAAACTCAACTGTTTAACTCTAGGGGAGTTGTAAAATGAGCCTATTTCCAAAAAAAGTGGAGTGTTCCTTTAAAGTGATAGTCTACCCCAAAATAAAACTTGTTCATTTACTCACCCTCATGTCATTCCAAACCCAAAAGGAGACCATCTGAATCTTTAGGCTCCATGGAACAACAGGAGGGTAAGTAAATCAAATTTAAAACACACAATTTAAATTTTAAAATAAAAAAAACAAAACATTCAAATCATTTTACAAGAACAAAAAGAACTTTGACAGAAGATTCCCCTTCAATGGGGCAAAACCACATTCTGCATTTTTTTCTACTTATATCCTGCTTTGCAGGTTCACCACAATGTTGCTTAAAGGTGTTGTTGACTATAAATGACACTGATTCTGGCAGGACCTGAATTAGCATTTCAACGTAACACCTGCATTGATCTTTCTCCTGAGGATGTAGGATAGGTTCTCACAGGGTGGGTCCTTTAAAACAACTAAGTGCAGCGGGAACGTGTCACCTGATCCAGACACACAAGCCAACACACACTCCCTCCCCAACATGCCCGAACATGCACAGAAACAATAATCTGCTGGGCTGTTCACGTCTCATTTCAAGGAGTGGTGTGACTTAGCAGTTAAAAAATCTGGGCAAGTAACCCAAAAGTTGTAGAAGTGTTGATTAATGAACACTACTGATCCCTTGAGCGGGACACTAAACTTCAGGTTATTTAAGAGCAGACTGAGCCTGTAGCAATCAAACTGCAAGTTGGTTTGGAAAATCAAAAGCCTGCTAAATGGACAAACCACCAAAAAAAAAAAAAAAAAAAAAAATGTACGTGAATGGACACCGCTTTCATACTTACATATTCTTTGACGTTTTTGGTTTTCACTGCTTTGTAGGAGTAGTACGCTGGGTACAGGTTTCCAAAAACCAGCCTGTGCAAAGAAAAAGAAGGTAAAATAAATAAATAAAAGGAAAACAACTGTAAACCTCTAGATATTCTTCAAAAGCAGGACGATTAATGGGCATGGATACTCCCATCTGTGTGTCTAGCTCTATTAAAAGCCACTCACTTCCTCCGTCTGATTGTGTTTACAAGGTAAACAACGATTTCCTTTTCTTCCGTTCCGAAAGAAAAAATAAAGAACACTGAAGGGACAAAAATGCAGGAGACACCTAATGTAAAACATGCCCTAACAGAGATTAAATCCATGTGGACTGTAGTCCATAGAGCAGGGCTGTTAGAAAACTAACACTAGCTCTTTTTGCTACACAATATTTAGGACCATATAAATGTAATTTTTTAAAACAAATTCATGAAGTATCTCCTTAACACAGCAACAAAAAGCTGGAATACACAACACAACTGCTGAAGGTTAGTGGCAGTTTACAGAATTTGGGTAATCGGAATTGACAGATTTCCCAGAAAATCGTGTAGTGTATTAATGGGCACAGACTATGATTTTCTAACTTCAGACTTTAATTTCATCCAGTTGGCAGATATCAGAAATATTTAATATTCTGAGCTGATTTCAGAACACATATTTTCATTTGTCATGCATCTCTTAGCAACATGGCACATGCTTCTCCATGAGTTTGTTGTGTTTGTAATGACTTGAAAGTCTGGCAGTGTGTGATCATATCAGTCTTTTAGTGTATGATGCCCAGTTTTACTATGTAACGATGTTAAAAGTTGGCAAGTTTATGAAATCTTTTCAGATTTTAAAACTCATGTAGCGTATTCCAGCTTTAAACTTAATAAGATAGTTCTCCCAAAAATGAATTTTTTTTTTACCCACCTTCAAATTTGCTCCAAATCTTTATGAGTTTCTAAAAAAGATATTTTGAAGCATGGTGGTAACCAAACAGCTGACAGTAGCCACTGAATTACATAGTATGCAAAAAAAAATTACTATGGAAGTCATTGGCTACCGTCAGCTGCTTGGTTGCTTACATTCTTCAAAATATCTTCTTTTGTGTTCAACAGAAGAAAAAAACTCAGAAAGGTTTGGAGGGTGAGTAAATAACGGAATTTTAATTTTTGGGTGAACTATCCTTTTATTAGTTCTATATACAGAAACTCTGAGCAATGACCTAACTTTGGAAATGATCCAGTTTGGAAAATTTTATTGGATATAATGTAAACATGAGATGAAAGTGGACATTAGGGTCACACTGATATGTTCATTTCAGTAAATCATTAAGTTATTCCATTTAATCCTATGAGCGACTGACCTGAGACTAGCCAATAAACTGGCAGATGGGCCCAGCGCCAACCCTTCATTTGCAGCCTGTCGCCCTCACACGAGCCCCATTTATTACATTCTGCTTGACAAAATTTGTTGGGGAACTAGCGGAAGATACTACAACCTACTGATCATAGTGAACCCCCTCCTTGTACAAGACTTCCATTGTCACCAAGCAATTAGTGCACAATCAGAGGAGCCATACACAAAACAAATTCTCAACCCGTCTGGACCCAGACAAATAAGTTCAGGGGGATAAACTCTACAAAAGCAGGGCAACACACAGAATTTTGGCCCAAAACTGCCTGTGGCCCAGACAGCATGTGATAACAGACAAAAGCTAATGCTAGCATTCGCTTCGACATGCCACGCAGACTTTTCTCAGGTTTCGCAGACAGGAACCAGGCTTGATGTTTCCCAGATGATAATGCTGCTCTCTGAAACCAGTGTTTCACTTGCATACTAAGGTTGTGCCTTGAAAATGGCATTTCCCAGAGGGCTAAAAGAGGCATTCAAAGTCTCGGGTTGAAACATTACCTCTGCAATGGGATGATTTAGAGGCACTGTGTCTTTGCAGACAGGCAGGCTTCTTGACTCAGCAGTGCAGCTAAATTTGGGGACAGTTTGTACCGTTTCCGCTGCCAATTATAGGCAGTGTGTGACCCAGAAATTAAGCCCACTCCAATATCAGCCCGAAAACTCGGCTCTGGTGCAGTTTTGGAGAAACAAAGTCTATTATGACAGTAACAAGTTTGTGATTTCCTTCTATTTCTTTAACTATGACCATCTGTGTGAAAAGGTGTATGTTATTTTCCTAGACAGGGAACATCTATAAATGACAAGAGGACACAACATAAAACAGTCATTTTCTTTAGAGGTGCTTGCACATGAAGAACTCAGCATCATTCTCTGGGTTTAATACTAATCGATAATGAAAATATGTCTGCACACTAAGCGTGGAAAACATTCAGGGGTGCACATAAGTGCATACCTACAAACTCACAATAGGTCAAAAAGGTGACATAGTTCAGAATTGTAACCTTGCAGGGGGGTCTGGGGGCATCCTCCCCCATAAGAAACCACGTTCTGGTGCACACTTCTAACAACAAAATGAAGGAAAAAGACAACATATGCTTCAAGTAAAAAAAAAAAGACATTTATACAACAAATATAACTCTCTTGTCATCAGTGTTGATACTTCTCTTTGTGAGCAGTGGAGTAATTTGTTTTTGCTAATTTTAATGTTCACATTAGAGTATGCATACTATCAACAAACTAGGAAATAGAAGCTGCATCTGAAGTGGCATTACACAGACTATTTAATTAATCTGAGGTGCCATTTACACCACAAAATTTCAAATGCATAAATAATTTGACAAGATTAATGTTTTAAATATTTTTGAACATACAAGTAATGCAATACTTTTAAATATGAAACCAAACCACCAGTAGATGGCGTAAATGACTGTTTTAATGAGTGAGTCATTAGTCATCCATTCAAATGGCTGATTCATTCAAAAATGAGGCAAGTGACTACTGTCTTTATGAATGGGTTACTGAATCATTGACTCACTTGATTCGTTCAAAAACGTGGACTATCTTTTTTTGACTGAAACTTCTTCAGCGAACTTGAGCAAAAACAGTCAATACTGTATTATAAATTGCGAACTTTGCGTCAGCTTAACTCACAATTAAGAACTTCCACGCCGACGATATGTTTACATGCGGATGTGAGCGTAAGTGTGCCGTTAAAACGGACCGGCTGTGAGATGAGGTGTGTTCGATTTGAAGCAGCACCGCACAGACCGATCGGCGTTTAGCATCAAAGTACCGCGAGAGCGATTCGAAAGCATGCGGAGGCATCTGCTCTCCGTAGCTCTCGCGGTGCTTTGATGTCATACAGCGATCAGTCTGCGCATTCAAGTCGA